>JAHLJT010006987.1:0-16470 GCA_031308135.1 Acheta domesticus
GTCCTTTCGGGGTTTTCCTCACCGCATTGTTTCGTGCTTTATAGTA
Source organism: Acheta domesticus (assembly GCA_031308135.1). NCBI lineage: Eukaryota > Metazoa > Arthropoda > Insecta > Orthoptera > Gryllidae > Acheta > Acheta domesticus. The sequence goes on from JAHLJT010006987.1 coordinate 47, forward strand.
ATATCACATACCTTCTGGAGTCGTAGGCACAGTTCATTAAAATGTTTTTCCACTTTCTATCATAAAAAATAATCAATTGCGAAATCTGGTGAATATGTCCCTGCCCTAACAATTGATGTGAATTTGCTTGTTCAAAATTCTTCTTGATAATTTAGTATAAGTACGGGGGGAACAGTCGCGGTGAAAATATATTTTCAGAAGAGAAGTTTCACAATTCACATCTTGTTTCTTTTATAAATTTGTTACATTCATGAACAAAGGAGGAAGTAGATTAGCAGTAAAGAATATTAGAAACTTGCTACAAATCTATGATCTGTTAATTATCTCAAGATATTACTGTAAAAACATCTTAACGTATTGACTCCTTGCCTTCTACCTCAAATGTTTTTAAAATTCAGGTTTGTTTCTGTCGCCATTACAAATAAGGTTAATGGGTACGTCCACGCGAATGTGTCCATTTCTGGTCAAATAAAAATAATTTGTTGCGCTCTCTACACGAATGCATCTTGTTCAAAAAATCATTGAAATGTTTGTTTTGATAGTAAAATTGATGGCGAGTTATTTTATGTACATTTTTCACTTATTAATTTGAAAGCCGTTTCAATTGCGTTCGAAATACCGAGAACAAGTGTTATTTGAAGATTTTTTAACAGGGTATATACAGTGTAAACTTATAATTTTATTTTTTCCATACATTTTAGATGCTTTTATCAAAGATTTCACATTAAAGTCTGTCGACTCAAATCACATTATATTCGAAAAAAATGATATATTAGAGACCATCTCTATATTGTCGGATACTAACAAAATGTTGGAAAACTTTCAATAAAAACCTGAAACTGCTGCTATCTTCTGGAACCTTTCAAGCCTCCTAGTCTTGTGTATGTTAAAAGATGGAGGTAGTTGTCATGGGTTTTAAATGCCCTAGACGGTCAATACTTTGCTCTTTCTAATGGCCGACATCGACTCTAATTGTTGTTTTTCTATATAGCGTGAGTGGTGATTTGTTTTTGTAACGTGGGTGAGTGAATATTGTGAATATTTGCAGTTGAACTTCTAAGTTACTGAAATATCTGATATAATTCACAAAATTATTTCAAGAAACAGTGTTCAGTACATACCTAACGTTTGAGGTTAAGCACATATCATCCCCCGGTTTACCGGGCGGATTTGATATTTCATAATGGAGGTAGAAGAATCTGACTGGAACGTTATTGTGAATAAAAGAACTACGCAGAAAAGGAAACGAAAGGATGAGACGGGGGAAGAAATGCTCCCTGACATTCGAAACAAGAAGAAGGCTGATTCTACGGATAACGAAGTTGATAGTCCACCAGGATGGGAAATTAGTCCAGAAGGTTATTCGGAGAGAAGCATCGGTCCATACGGCGTATGGGTCGGTAACACAAATCGAAGCTCCTATAACTTCGATATTTACAGGATTGGCAAGATTGTTATGAAGAAATATCAGTCTATTACTGAAATCAAGAAGGAAGGACGCAGCAAAGCTGTTATGATCTTTAGTAAAAGGGAAGAGGCCAACCAAGCATTGAATGACGAGGATCTACAAAGCAATGGCTTTAAGGCTTTTATACCAGACTTCAGGAAGGTGAGGAAAGGAGTTATTAGAGGCATCCCAGTCAACTTCGAAGAAGAAGACCTTCTCAAGGATTTAGTCTCGTCAGCTGAAATAGTGAAGGTCACTAGATTAAATAGAAAAGATCCATCATCGACGCCGGATGAAAAGAAGTGGATCCCTACCACTTCCGTGTTGATCGTGTTTGAAGGTGAGATTTTGCCTAAAGAAGTCTCACTTTACTTGGTGAAATCCAAAGTAGATCCTACGTTCGTCGCCCAATGCAATGTTTCAATTGCCATAAATTTGGCCATTTAGCAAAAGATTGCCGTGGTAAGAAGCATTGTGTGACGTGCGGAGAGGAAGAGCATGGCGGACAGTGCAAAAGGATACTCCGAAGTGTGGGAATTGCAAGGGTGAGCACCAATCTAATAATCGGGATTGTCCAGTTTTTAAAAAATACAAATTGGTGTATGAAAAAATGGCATACGAAAATATTTCATACCCAGAAGCCCGAAGGATGGTTTTTGGAGTACCTACAGCCCCTAGAAGAGTGAAGGATGACTTTCCTACACCTGAAGAAAACGCTGCGTATAGAAATGCCGTTAGTCAGAAAATTTTCACAGACGAAGAGATCTCCAGAGCATTGAGACGCTCGTAAACACCAAAGAATGTGGTGGAGCACACGTTTCACAACCTGAACCCACTCTGGGTAACCAAGAGGGAATCGGGTTCAACAACGATGACCTCAGACCCAAATAACTATCTTAAGGACGACCAGAAGAGTGTCAGTGGTAGTAGTACAATTAGTAGTAATAGCAACGCATGTTCCGGAAACGAAGAACCTGCTGTAGAGAAGACATCGAGTGCGACGAGGGTTGCGACGCAAAAGCAGAAACGACGTACTTCAAACTTGCCTATTGCTGACAAAATATCAAAAGAACCTGTAAAAGGAAAGAAAGGCAATAATAGGAATAAGAAGGTACTGTAAGTTCTTGCTCGATGTTTAAATAATTAGCCAAGAATCTGAATTCCTATATTTAAAATAATATTAATAATAATGATTCCAAAACTTAAAATATTACAGTGGAATTGCCGTAGCATTCTAAATAAAAGAGATTTTGCATTTTATGCCAGCAATTTTGACATAATTTTACTAGTAGAAACCTGGCTAAAAACCAATAATACCTTTATATTGAAAGACTTTGACATAGCCAGATATGACAGAATTGTTGGAGATAAAGGGGGTTTAGCAATTCTAGTTAAAAAAGGAATAATCTTTGATAAAATCAATTTAAACTTTCGCATGTGTTCTTTAGAGACAGGTTCAGTAATGATAAAGTCAAATTATGGAAACATTTTAGTTACCGTATGCTACAGAAGGCCTCTAAATAATAATTTAGACGCAATTGAATGGAACAGTTTATTTGACGCCATGAATCAACAAAATGCCCAACAATATATTGTAGGAGGGGACTTTAATGCCCATCATCAAATATGGGGGAGCATGAAGGACTGCGCAAACGGACGTATAATAGCAGATAACTTGGACTTCGACAACTTTGTCATCTTGAATAACAAAGATCCAACCCATGTAACAATAACACACAGCGGTTGTTCCTACTCAAACATTGACTTAACCATAGTATCACCAGGCTTAGCTATATTGAGTGATTGGGAAGTGTTAGAGGATAAGTGGGGAAGTGATCATTTTCCTATAAGTATAAAGATAAATGTTCGACCATCCTATCAACAAAAACCAGTATTTAAGTACAACACTAATAAAATAAATTGGGATAAATTTTCCGAGTTGTTAGAAATGAATAAAAAACAATTCAACAATCTAGAATTTAATAACCTTGATCCTATCAACAGATATGATAAGATCATTAAATTTTTAAATGATTCAATTGTAAAATCTCTTCCAGGAAAAATAGGTGATAACTCTAGTACAATTTATGACAAAAATGTAACTCAAAAAAGTTTAAAAAATTGCCGTAAATCTAAACCTTTTATGGTGGAATGAAAAATGTGAAAGAGCCGTACGGATGCGCAAAGCTGCCTTAAAATCTATCAGGTTTAGCTATTCTAGACAGAAATTTTTTGAAGTAAAGAGAACGGAGGCTTTAGTGATTAAAACTCTTAGAGAGGAAAAAATGGAATATTTTAAGCAAAAATGTGAGGTAATCACACCACAGACTAAGATTTCAGACTTTTGGAATTTAATTAAAAAACTCAAAATTAATTCTAACAAACCACGGTCAAGTGAAGGGAATATGAAACAAGACAAATGCATCAGGGACAATATATCGAGTTTGTGTTCCTCAAAATTGCAAAAGATTGATGACCTATTGGATATAGAAAATATAAATGACTCTGAGAACGACAATGTGTTTCTGGAAGTCCCATTTTCGTACGATGAACTGGAATTTGCTATTGGTACTGCTAAATTGAGTTCTACCCCGGGACTGGATAAAATCAGTTACTTAATTATTTACAAATTACCTGAATTCTATCGTAGGATACTTCTAGACCTTTATAACGACTTTTTATTTTTTTCACACTTTCCCAAATCAATGGAAAAAGTATCTCGTTATATTCATAACAAAAAATAATTCTAGCAAGGTCAGGCCCATTTCCTTGGCTTCATGTTTATTGAAAATAATGGAAAAAATGATAAAAGAAAGATTGTCATGGTGGTTAGAAAGCAACAAAGTAATTTCCGAAACGCAGTATGGTTTTCGAAAAGGTAAATCCTGCATTGATAATTTGAGTTTAATAGTTTCAGATATTCATGGCAGTTTTTATAAGAGGGAGGCAGTTTCAGCCTTATTTCTAGATATCAAAGGGGCTTATGATAATGTTGTCCCAGAAATTCTTATAAATGAATTGATTGAACTAAAGTTACCTAAGAAATGTTTGTTTTATAAAGAATTTAATTTTTTGAGCGTGATGTAACCTTTTGCACCCACACGGATATTGTTGAAAAGAAAATCGTTAAAGGCTTACCTCAAGGGAGTGTCCTAAGTCCTCTGTTATACTCAATATATACAAACAAATTAGATAAAGTTCTAGACATCAATACTAAGGTACTGCAATTTGCAGATGACGTTTGCATCTATATTAAAAACAATGACAAAGCGAAAAACCAAGTTAAGACATTAGAAATAGAAACCAATAAAGTGATACAACATCTGTATTCCAGAGGGCCTTGAAGTAGCTCCCGAAAAATGTATATTAGTTGTTTTTGATAAACAAAAAACATAGATAATACCATTAGTTTGAAAATTAATAATTTAAATGTAAATGTTTCTGGGCAAGTGAAATTTCTGGGAATGTTACTAGACAGTCGTTTAAACTGGCAGAAACATACTAATTTTGTTGTAAATAAATGCAAATCAGCCCTAAAATTCTGAGCTGTTTGAGGAGAACTTGGTGGGGAGCTAGTCCTAGATGTCTATTATTGTTATATAAAGCTTTAATTCGATCAAAAATAGAATACGGGGCTTTCTTAATATCCCCATGCACAGATACCTGTCTTGAAAAATTGCAAAAAGTACAAAACTCTGCGATGAGAATAATAATGGGTTATAGGAACAGCACTCCAATTAATGTGATGATAGCAGAAACAAAAATTCCTTATCTAGCTTACAGGTTTAAAGAAATGTGTTATAAATATGTTTAAAATGTTTATCACTGAATGATAATAAGCTGATCAATATTTTAGAGACATTAGTAGAAATTGCTGAAAGTTTTATGTATGAAAATAATTTTGAAAAGTCTTTATTGATTAAATGCTTTGAAGATGCGCAGTTCTTACGTGACTCTATAATATGTTGTAACTAACATTACAAATATCAGGGAGATTATAAATTTTCTTTTATAAGCCTCACGTAGATCTCACAATCGGAAAAATGATCGACAAAATGTGCTTCCCGGGAAGAGAATTTCAAACACATTTTCCCGAAACTAGTGATGTGACACACATCTATACAGACGGATCTAAATTAACAATAAATAATACAACACATGTGGGGTTTGCTACTTGGAGCTCAAGAGAGGATTTTAATCTTGCGCACAGAATCTTAGATGTTGCATCTATTTTTACCGCAGAATGCATGGCTTTGATTTTACTGTGGAAAAAATTATTCAGACTTCCGCTGGACATTTTATGATTTTTTCCGATTCGGAGAGTTCTCTCAAAGCATTATGTAATACTTCTGGGGATAATTCACCCCTGGTATATATGTTAAGGCAAAAGTTAGCTTATGCCAACTCGATTGGCGTGAAAATTCAATTAATTTGGATTCCGGCCCATAAAGGTATTATTGGTAACCAAAAAGCAGATGAAATGGCAAAGACAGCGGCAAAAGCGGTAATGTTTCTTAATGAACCTGTACCTTTCTGTGATGTAGTGGCATTTTTTAAGCATAAATGCCGACAGGAAAACAAAACAAGATTAATTCATGAAAGTAAACATAAAGGTTCCTTCTATTTTGAAAATTTCTATGTTGAATCATGTAGTAGACCTTGGTTCTATAATTTTGAATTTTCCAGAAAGGCAATTGTATCTATAAACAGAATTAGAAGTAATCATACCTCATTAAATGAGAGTCTAATGCGCAAAAATATTGTAAACAATAATATTTGTAATTGTGGAGAAGAAGTTGATTCCATTGAACATGTTGTCTGGAATTGTCACATTCATGAGCAGGAAAGAGATAGATTGTTAAAGTAGTTCGTAAGATAATTGGTTATGGCCCATATTCGGTGATACCTTTTTTATCATTTAAAGATATTAATAACAAAGAAGTTTTTATTAGTATTGTTAAATTTATTACAAGTATTAGACAAAATATTTAAGTGTTTAAATGTATGAAGTAATTTTATGAATTTGTACATTAATAAATAAAATTTATTTGATTTTTGTAGACCTCATGTAAGGCAAATATTTTGTAACCTGGCTATGTAAACTTGTTTTTATATGCCAATAAATCATTTCTATTTAATGCCCTAGGCTGAAACAAAAGAGGTTTGTTTTGCGTCCGGATACTAACGGGAGATCAACACGCATGAGACAATGTGGTGATTTGAAGCGAATGTTAAGGTTTGAAGACAATTTAAGTAGGTAACCTGCATCTGTCTAGTGAAGAATATTAACTGAAAGGTACGTAAAGCCAAGATACTTGGATGTCGTTGCAAATTCGTATTCTTACATTCTTGAAAAGCTTTTTAAAATGTTTTAGGTTAGGGAATATGGCGAAAACAAACGCTGAGAGGCAGAAGTTGTATATGGAAAGACATAAGAATGATCCTAATTACAAGATTAAGAGGAAGGCTATAATGAAGAAATATAAAGAAAAGGCAAAAAGATCTGAAACATCAACTGCACGTGCACTGAGAAGAGCAAAAGATGCAGAAAGGAAAAGGTTATGTCGCGCTGCTAAAAGGCAACACGCTAAGCTACCGGAAACTAGTAAACTGTCTCCTTCAGTTGTGGGAAAAGCTGTTAAAAAGGCCACCACTGCAATGCCGAAAAGCCCACGTAAACAAGTCGCAGTTGTCAAGAAATTGGCAGAAATGTGTGGAGTTACAATAGTTGATCAGCCACTGAAGTTATCTAAGAAAAAACTAACTGATGAAAACATTCAAAACATTCTTACATTTTACAATAGTGATGAAATCAGTAGGGTAGATCCAGGGAAAAAAAGTGTTTGTGTTAAAAATTGGAGAGTGGTACCAAGAAAACTGTGGCTCGACGTCACATGCTGTTTACAATCTCGGAGGCTTTTCGTTTGTTTAAAGATCAGTATCCAGAGGTGGATATTGGTCGCAGCAAATTTGCAGAATTACGTCCTTCGGAAATTAAACCATACCGTGACATTCCTCACAATGTTTGTGTTTGTCGTTATCATGAAAATTTTGAAAACCTGCGAGTGGTGGTATCACAATACCTACCTGGTTTTGGAACCTCGAGCACTGATTTTATTAATTCCATTGTTTGTGACCCAAATAACATAAACTGTATGAGTTATGATTGTTCCCTCTGCAAGAATAAATTTATGACTCTATTGGATGATTCTCAGAATGATGAAAAATGCAGTGTAACTGTGCAGTATCGTCAGTGGATAATGGTGGATAAACGGTATGAATACGTTTTATTAGAGGAAGCATTGAATGATGCCATTGAGAAATTAAAGAGCAGTTTCCATTCCTCTTGACACACAGTTTTTAATCAAAATCAGTCACAAAAATGCTTTAAGATGGCAAAAGAAATTTCTTCAGCTACGAATGTTGTGATTCAAGTAGATTTCGCAGAGAATTATTCCTGCAACTACCAGAATGAGATACAATCTGCCCATTGGTCAAATCCACAAATAGCATTGTTTACTGCTGTTATATGGTGTGGAAAAGAAACGTGCGAAAGTTATGCAGTAGTTTCTGAAAATATAACCCATGATAGATATTGTGTTGACATATTTCTACGAGCTGTTTTGAACACCCATATTAGTAAAAACTCATCTTTTAAACATTTGCATGTATTTTCGGATGGAGCTGCCTCACAATTTAAGCAAAAATACAATTTTGCTAACATCACTCTTTTAAAACAGGACTTTAGATTGGAGAGCTTGAAATGGACATTTTTTGCTTCATCTCATGGTAAAGGTGCCGTAGATGGAATTGGCGCAATTGTCAAGCACTGGTTAGAGAAAGGGGGAGGAAAGCGAAGAGTGGGTGGGGATGCGGAGGACTGTAATGGGCCTTCTCTAACCAACGTGATGCACGCCGTGCCGGGCCGTGCTGCCCGGGACGGGGGAGAGGGATTGGGCTGGTTGATTGGATGGACTCTGAGTTGACGGGGTAAATTAATGAAGAAATTGACCTTGCAGAAGTTTATTTTCCTTTTTGTACAGCTGTGCGGTCCTTCTGACTGGAGTGACCTGCTTTGCCTGCGTTGCCGTCTGCGTTGCGTAGTGGAGATGTTGCAGGAATGCAGGTCCCGCACAGTGTGGTGTCGGGCCCGTAAACAGCCTCCCTGCAGCGCACGCGGCCCTCCTGGGATGGGTCGGACCAGTCACGGCACCCTCAGGTGTGAGAGGCACCGTTCGGCGAAGCTCACACCGACGCACCGCACCCGCACCGACAAATGAGCATCGTGCAGAACTGCCGCGGGCAGCGTTACGCGTTGCGCGAAGCGCAATAACTAATGGGATGCTTGATCCTCTACTGCCGAGGGCAGTGTTGCGACACGCGCGAAGCGCACTGGCTCTATACGTGGATCTCCACTGCCGAGGGCAGCTTTTTGGGAGATGCGCGAAGCGCACACTCGATCACGCGCAGAGAAAAATGTGAGAAACGTTGTTCCCGGGCTCGCGGAGCGTCGACCAGTGCAGTCTCCCTGGGAATGTGCCGTTAGAGGCTGTATAGCAGACACGGGGGGAAGGGCCTTCTGGAGGGGGTAGCAGGCCCTTCAGCGGCCTGTGGGTGGCCGCCGGGGAAGGGGGAGGCGGCCGTGGGCGCGCCGGCTCCGTGCGGCGGGTGTCAGCAGGAGGAAAAGACGCCTGCGAGGGCTTTGCGGTGTGTACGGAACATAGACTCCCGGGCTCGAAGCCGAAGGCGAGAATGAGAAGTGGGGGGTGAATTAATTGTTTCGTACACGACGCGAACGCCCGCGTTACATTTCTGATGGGAGTGGGCATAGGCGATGCACTGCGCGTACATATTCACCTGTGGCAGTTTTCACTTTAACTACTCTTACACGATTGTCTGCCCCAGGCATTATCTGTGTAATTCGCCCTAGGCGCCACTGACAGGGCGGGAGCTGGTCATCCGCAAGTAACACTACCGTGTCTACCTTTAAATTCTGAGACTTTGATTGCCACTTCTGCCTACGCTGTAATGAACTGATATAAGTTTTTGACCAGTGGTCCCAGATCTGCTGTGTCAGTGCTTGAATTCTCTTCCAGCGTTGCATGTGATCAATATTCTGAGAGACTGGCTTGTAAACCGGAAGTGCTTCGATTGGTCGCTGAATGAGAAAGTGACCAGGAGATAGATAGTTTGAGTCGTCTGGATCTTCAGTCATTGGCATGATAGGCCGCGAGTTAAGAATTGCTTCGATTTTAGCAGTCAAAGTGGAGAGTTCTTCGAATGTGAAAATTCGATTTTTGACTGTTTTTCTTAAAATTTTCTTGAATGATTTGACTGTTGATTCCCAGAGACCACCCATATGAGGAGACCGCGGGGGAATGAAATGCCACTGAATGTGGCGCGTTGCACCGGCTTGCTGTAGTGTGGATTGTACCACAGGGTTTGCGAGAAATCTGTACACTTGCGCAAGTTCTTTGTCCGCTCCCTTGAATGTACTAGCATTGTCTGAGTATATAGCTCGCGGGAGACCCCTGCGACTAGAGAATCGATCTAATGCTGCGAGAAACGCGGCGGTGGTGAGATCCGATACGACATCGCAGTAGACTGCTTTAGTACACATGCAGACGAATAACGCAATGTAGACCTTTGTAGTGACACGTGATCTGGGCCCTCCGAGGCGGGCGACCATAGGACCCATATAATCGATACCGGTGTTTTCAAATGCCGGAGATGGCGTAACTCGGGCAGCAGGAAGCTGACCCATTTGCTGGGACGCGAACAGTTTCTTCTCCCTAAAGCATGTAATGCATTTTTTCACTATATTTCGTATAGTTTGCCTTGTGCTTGGTATCCAGTACCTCTGCCTAATACTTGCCATGACCGACTGCGTGCCTGCGTGAAGTAATTTATGATGCACATGTACTATGAGAGACTTAGTTAAGTGATGTTTAGACGGCAAAATAATTTGGTGTCTTTGATCGAATGGTAGGTTCGATGCAGCTAGGCGCCCGCTAATTCTGATTAAGCCGTCCGCGTACAATGCAGGTGCTAGCGGGGCCAGGGGGCTCTTTACTGATACTTCCTGCCCGGTCTGCAAGGAGTGCAATTCGGACGCGAAAGAATCTGCTTGTACTACTCTGGCTACGAGCAGTTCAGCTTGCTCTATTTCACTGACTAATTGACTGCCGCTTCGTCTGTTTTCCTTGTGCCGACAGTTGTGAACAAACCGGAAACACCAGCCTATAGTCCGGATGATGTCCGAATACTGTGAATATTTCTGAATAACCGACATGAGCCTGAGGCGGAAATCTCGCGTGAGTGGGGGCGGCATGTGAGATCGGTTCTCTGCTGCTTGCGCAACGGTAATGTTTGTCACAAACTGGGGGAGGGTAGGTGCCGTCTGTGCCGCCGAAGTGGATTCCGTTTGCCTGCCAGCGAACTCGGTAGGGTTCGAAAGCCAGGCCGGGCCTGACCACCATAAAACTGAGGCCTTAAGATCTGGAAGAGACATTCCGCGAGAGAGCAAATCTGCTGGATTTTCCTTTGACGGGACATGAAACCAACTGAAATTAGCAGTTAATTCTTGAATCTCCGCGACGCGAAGAGACACAAATACAATACGTTTTGCGGGTGGCTTTTGGATCCAGGCGCAAACAGTTGTGGAATCTGTGTAGAGATGCACAGAACTAATTTTGCGTTTTAATGAAGCTATCACTTTTGTCACAATTCGTGCTAGTTGAACAGCTGCGCATAACTCGAGTTGAGCAATGGGGCGTGGGCGAAGCGGCGCCACACGAGACTTTGCACAAAGTAAAGTGGCGACACATTTACTTGCAGTAACAGTCCTGACATAAACACAAGCGCCGTAGGCCTTTTGTGAGGCATCCGCAAACCCGTGAAGCTCTATGGGCTGCGAACTTGGCGAGGTGCATACACACCTGGGTACCGAGATGGTTACCGCTTCTCGAAGCTGGGAAACCATAGCCTTAAATTTACAATTTATGTCTTGGGGTACCAGCTCGTCCCACTGAATATTGACTTTCCACAGGTCTTGCAGTAAGATTTTGGCCGGGATGACTAACGGTGCTACAATGCCGAGAGGATCGAAAATAGACGAAATGCACGCTAGAATTTGTCGTTTCGAGAAATGTTGAATTTCGCGAAACTTTTCAAGACTGCAAGTGAGCTTGAGCGTGTCGTGGAATGCGTCCCACGCCAATCCTAGTGCGTGGGTGGTTGATTCCTCCGAGCACGCTAACACCGATTCACACTGATGTTCCCTAATTTCTTCTGGAATTTCAGCGAGAACATTAGGCTCGTTGCTCTGCCATTTCCGTAAGGGAAAACCTCCCTTATTTAGTACATTCACTAACGAATTTACTATCTCTAATGCCTCTTGTGTCGTATCAGCTCCGGTAAGTAAGTTGTCGACATAGAACTGTGAAGTAATGATTTCCTGAATGCGAGGAAGATGGGATGCTTCATCCATAGCTAATTGTTGCAACGTGCGCACCGCAATAAAGGGGGCACTTGCGGTACCATACGTGTTCGTTTTAAGTTGATACTCTTGAACTGGTTGCTGTGGCTCCGGGCGCCAGAAAATCCGTTGCCAATCATAAAACCTAGGATATACTTGAATCTGGCGATACATCTTAGCAATGTCTGCAGAGAGGGCGACAACATGAGTACGAAACCGTAAAGTTAACGAGAAAAGATCTGGTTGAATTGTTGCTCCGACGGACAAGGCATCATTTAAAGAATAGCCTGTAGAGGTCTTTGAACTAGCATTGAATACGACTCGCAGTCGTGTAGTTTGGGAATCAGGATTCACCACACTGTGATGTGGTATGTAATACACCGGTGAGTTTACATGGGATTGTGGAGCTTCCTGCATGTGACCCATGTTTATGTATTCCTCCATAAATTCTCTATATTGCGTTGCAAGGGCATTGTCCTTTGACAGTTTTGCTTCGAGCGCGTAAAATTGGGACAAAGCGCGCGATCGCGAACTCCCTAGCTTCGGCGCGTCTTTTTTGAAAGGAAGGGCTACAATATACCGCCCTTCTGGAGAGCGCGACGTTGATTCTGCATACACCTTCTCGCAATATTGTTCCTCGGGAGATAATGGAACATTGGTTGGTACCTCTTCAAGTTGCCAGAATTTCTGCAGTTGCTGTGAGACCCTTTCTATAGAATAAGTGAAATTAGATCTCACTGCGCACTCACGCGTGTCTGCGGTGGTTAATGGCACGTTTCCGGACACGATCCATCCCAGTTCGGTGTTCTGGAGAATAGGCATTCCCTTTGATAACGGAATTTTGCCTGTTAACATGATTTCTGCTGCAATGGCGGCGCCGAGTAAAATATCAATCGATTTTTTGACATTAAACCGCGGATCCGCAAGCGGGAGGTTTGGAGGTATTTTCCACTCCCCGCAAGCGAATGAGACCGGTGGAAGGTCTGTGGTGATGGCGGGCATTACAATGAAAGCTTCTTGACAATGCCATTGGGTGACACGCGAAGCTATCATGAGTGAAGCGATGTTTCGCGAGCTCGTTGTGCCTGTACCAACAGTTTGGATCTCAACCGATCCCGCTGTACTTGCAATGTCAAGCTGCTTGATTAGTGCCTCTGACACTAGGTTACAATTCGAACCACTGTCCAACAGGGCAGTGCATGCATGAAGGTTACCGCAGCGGTCGCTTACTAGAATTTCAGCTGTCGGTAAAAGACACGGTGTAAGGCGGCTCGAAAAAGAATTTACATTCGCACTAAACGAATTTACGTGCGTCGAGGGCGGGGATTGCACCGCGACGGAGCTATTAGAATTGGTTTCTACAGCTCTCCCGGGCAAATCGGCGACACTGTTTTGAGCACCCCTAGCATTCCAGAATTCCTGTGAATGACCGTCGGGGGGCAATGTCTGGGTGCAGGTACTTGGGCCCGGTGGCCGCGAAACAATAGCCGGCGAAAAGTTTCCTTCTTCGCGGACTGCGGGCGAGCGCTGTTGGCTGCACGTGGAAGTGAAAGGCGCGTAGTTTCCTAGCGCCGGCAACTGAGCGTTGCAAATCGCAATATTTACTTTTGACTCAAAATACCCGTGCAGCAGTGTATGGTGATTGGCATTACACTGACGACATGTGAATGATGAGCAATTATGTGATTTTGAGTATTTCTTAAGGCAATTATGACACAGCCGCTGTTGACGGACATGAGAAAACCTTGCCTCTTGTGACAGTTCGCGGAATTTGTTACATTGATGAAGCATGTGTCCGTGGGCACAAAAGGAACATTTATTTCCGCTATTGTTGCTCGCATTGTTAGGTGGTCCCTGCCAATTACGGGCCACGACTTGTTTGGGTTCAGGGGGCGGTTTACTGTTTTGGACAGGCGTACCGGCACTGTTAATTGCAGCGATTTTGTACTGCCGTTCACAAAAGTTGTAAAAGTCCTTCAGTTGAGGATTTTTATCTAATGGCGCGTTTCGTTCCCATTCTTGCACCACTGCGGGAGGACAATGCGCAAGAATGCGATGAAGAATGAGTAATTCACTCAAAGGAACTTCTAACTCTAAATTGTCGAGAGCCGTGGCATGGGTTTGATAATGGTCAACGAATTGTCGCCATGTTTGTGGATTAGTAGAATCCAACACAGGAGGGCATTCTAATGCGGTGATGTGGGCGGTTGCTAGCAAACGCGGATTTTGGTATCGCAAATTTAGAGCGTGCCACGCTAATGCAAAGCTATTCGGCCCACTGGGGAATTGTAAAACAATTTGTTTGCATTCTGCGGGAAGAGCTTGGACAAGGTAGTGCCATTTTTCAAGATCGGTGGCATTCTTATTTTCAATTATCAGCGCAGTAAATAGATCTTTGAAACCTTGCCAATCTTCATCACGGCCGGAGAACCGAGGACTAGGAAGCTCAGGAAGCCTGACTACACTGGACGGCATTTCATGTGAAGAGCGATGTGAGTCTGCCACAGATGGTGTAGTCTCACGGAATGCAGAATGTTTCCGTAATGAAGCATTTACCTTCGAGATTAAAGCGAAATAACGGTTTTCAAAATCGAATTCTTGTTCTGCATCTGGGAAATTGTCTGATAGCTGTTTGGAATCATCTTCGTAGGTTTGCCAAACTTTAAGAATACGTTCTTTACGAGAAACTAATTGTTCGTACGTTTCCTCATCGACTACTTCGAAGCTTTGAATAAAACGTGCCTGGTTGTCTATGATTTTAACTGCCGCCGAGCATGCGGCTTCAAGCTTTTTCCGGAGTTTTTCTGCCTTTTCTGCCATATTAAATTCTTGTTTCTAACTATGATTAATAATTAATTTCTGGACTAAGATTAGGACTCGTGCGGTACGCTAACACGCACCCGAACACCTGGGAATAACCTTGAAAACTATGATTAAGAAATCGATCAATGACTGTGCGGGAACCTGCATTCCTGTAACATATTCAACACACGCATGCCACACACCTTATAACTAAACTTACTCACTAACAAAACTGTATTGCATCATCAAACATAAATTAATGAAAAATTTGTTTAACACTGAAGAGAAAAAGTATCAATGAATTGTCTTTGCACAAACCTAAATTAACAATAAATAGCGTTAACACTGAAGAGAAAAAGTATCATTGAATTGTCTTAGCACAAACATAAATGAACAATAAATAGCGTTAACACTGAAGAGAAAAATCAACTTTGAATTGCATATCGCATAACATCTAAATTAATAATGAATTGGTTTAATACTGAGTTGAAAAATAACACTGCATTGACTTTGCATTAGAGCAAAGGAAATACTACTGATTAGAATGATTACTTACAAATTAAGCTTGCCCTGACGATTAAAATGAGTGTTCACTAACAAAGTTAAATCATATAAATAAATTGAACTACACACAGACAAGCAATTACTTTAAGACACAGAATTGAAATTAAAGATTATATCTGACTACAATACACAAATTACACTGTTCAACATAGAAAACATTATTATCCTTTGAAACTCTGCAAAGTAAATAAGCATGTGCAATGACTAGAATTTAGCAAAAATTGTCAACTCAGATATCCCGGACGGAGGACCAACTTGGTTAGAGAAAGGGGGAGGAAAGCGAAGAGTGGGTGGGGATGCGGAGGACTGTAATGGGCCTTCTCTAACCAACGTGATGCACGCCGTGCCGGGCCGTGCTGCCCGGGACGGGGGAGAGGGATTGGGCTGGTTGATTGGATGGACTCTGAGTTGACGGGGTAAATTAATGAAGAAATTGACCTTGCAGAAGTTTATTTTCCTTTTTGTACAGCTGTGCGGTCCTTCTGACTGGAAGTGACCTGCTTTGCCTGCGTTGCCGTCTGCGTTGCGTAGTGGAGATGTTGCAGGAATGCAGGTCCCGCACAGTGTGGTGTCGGGCCCGTAAACAGCCTCCCTGCAGCGCACGCGGCCCTCCTGGGATGGGTCGGACCAGTCACGGCACCCTCAGGTGTGAGAGGCACCGTTCGGCGAAGCTCACACCGACGCACCGCACCCGCACCGACAAATGAGCATCGTGCAGAACTGCCGCGGGCAGCGTTACGCGTTGCGCGAAGCGCAATAACTAATGGGATGCTTGATCCTCTACTGCCGAGGGCAGTGTTTGCGGACACGCGCGAAGCGCACTGGCTCTATAACGTGGATCTCCACTGCCGAGGGCAGCTTTTTGGGAGATGCGCGAAGCGCACACTCGATCACGCGCAGAGAAAAATGTGAGAAACGTTGTTCCCGGGCTCGCGGAGCGTCGACCAGTGCAGTCTCCCTGGGAATGTGCCGTTAGAGGCTGTATAGCAGACACGGGGGGAAGGGCCTTCTGGAGGGGGTAGCAGGCCCTTCAGCGGCCTGTGGGTGGCCGCCGGGGAAGGGGGGAGGCGGCCGTGGGCGCGCCGGCTCCGTGCGGCGGGTGTCAGCAGAGGAAAAGCCTGCGGGGGCTTTGCG
>JAHLJT010006991.1:0-18221 GCA_031308135.1 Acheta domesticus
ACTCCCCGGTCGATCTGGTTCCACTATAACGCGCCGTGATTTTGAAAAATATACTTCAAAATTTGGGGATACTTTACATGACATTTCTAAATTTTCTCAAAACTGCTCCAAAGTGTTAAATTTCGTGTAATAATAGAGTAAAATACACTTATTAAAGTGGCATAGGTCCGATTTTCACGGTTACTCTGAATTTTTGAAAAATTGCAAACGTTTGAATTTTCTTCGGCGTCTTCCTACAACTACAACATTGTTGATAGAGATTTCTCCTTCAAAAAAATTATTCTTCATAGTAAGTGCATTCTTTAAAGTCAAACATTGTTTTGAAAATTTTAGTAGTTTTGGCGCAATATTGAGTGGCAATGTGTGCAATTAAAAAAATCAAAAAAATATTTTCTCAAAAACGGCTCCAAGTTTTTCTTTAAATTTTTGGTAGGGATAGGGACTAATATACTCAATGAAATGTCGTAAACGCTATATTGCTCTATTCTTTTGCTTTTTTCTAAAATTACAAAAATAATTTTGTAATTTTAAATTTGTAAAATAAGTAATTTATTTGACTTGTCTCTCATGTCGTTATATTTACATTAGTGGCTATGTGTACACATTATTGTATTTCGATTACAGGTGCTTTAAATAATGTCAAGTAAAGTTTCTCGAGAACTCAACAGTTTTCTGTGAAAACTAGCTCAAAATTCCCCCTCTTCAGAAACGCTCAAACATCATTTTCTCATAAGTGACTCCAAATTTTTTCTTCAAACGTATCCAATGGATAGTGGTAATTGCGCTCTTTAATATGACGTAAAGTTCAATTCGGGGATTTGTTTCTTGTTGTTGTTGTTGTTTTTTAAAAATTACACAAATTTTTTTAAAGATCTCTCACACCTTTAATATGCACAATACCAGCAATGTTAAATACTATTCTATTTGTAAGTTAAAGTGCATCAAACGACTTCAAATGAAGTGTTTTCGAAAACTCAAAAATTTTCCAGTGCAAAAGAGCTTCAAATTTCGCATTTTTAGTTGCGCTAAAACGCCATTTTCTTTAAAACGGCGCATAATTTATAAAAGAAAATTGGCATTTAGGACTAGGTTTTTGTGTTCTTTAATATTCTAAAATGAATATTTCCGTTCTATTCTACCATTAGGAAACCGAAAAAATTAGAAAATGTAAAAAAATGTACTTTGTACGGTGATATATGGCAGCTAGTAAGAGTATGTGGCAATTCCGACTAGCTAGCGCAGACCAAGGAAATAGAAAACTAATACGGGAACGTCTGTGCCATTCTGTATCACCACTAGTCATTACGTTGGAAGATCAAAAAAATTATCTCAGTTTCGTAAACTTTGACTTTAGACAATCAAAGTGGGAAAATATATTTTTACTTCCCCGTGAAAAAGAGCCTAACAAGCTGCGTATTCCCTGATTTAATTAAAGTGCGAGGTGTTTTTCTTTGTTTTTTAATCCGATGTACAGACATTAAGTTAAAAGATCAAAAAATTATATCAGTTTCGTAAACTTTAACTTTAGACAATAACGTGGGGAAATATATTTTACTTCCCCCGTGAAAAAGAGCTAACAAGCTGCCTATTCCCTGATTTATTTGAAGTGTTTTTGTGTGTGTTTGCGCAGGAGGAGGCGCAGGAGGTGTCGTCGACGGCGATGGGGCCGTCGTCGCCCGGGGCGGTGGCGGCGGGGCGGCGGCGGGGCGGGCCCCGTCTCGCGGCTGCTGGCCTTCGGCGTGACCGCATCCTGGCGGGCGACTTCCGCGCCCAGCGCCGCCCACGCCCCGCGCGCCGCCCCCCACGCCCACGCCCACCCCCACGCCCACGCCCACACCAGCGCCCGTCCGCCGCTCCGGCCGCGCTTCGTCTTCACGCGGCAGGTGAGCGCTCACAAGACACGCATAGAGGGTTTTTCAGGATTTTTTTCCAGCCGACTGCCGTCGGGAGAGGCCGCTAGATCATCAACTGATGTCTCTGTTGCGTGCCTCTGATGGGAGATCCTAGGGTTTAAGTCCTAACAATGTCAAAATGTTCGCAACAAGCTACATTACTGGCTGCTTTGATCGCTAGTTTTCCGTGGTTATTCCGATTAACGCCAAGCAATGTAGAGCTGTACCCTACTAAAAGGGTCACGGACCGCAAGCGATCTTTCTTCCTCTTTCTTGTCCTATCCTCTCCCCTTACTTACAAACACATACATTAATATTTCTTACAATACATTTAGCCACTCTTCTGATCGGTAGCTTTCCGTGGTTTATCCGATCAGCACCAGGCGAACGCAGGAACAGTACCATAACAAACCGACCACGGACCGCGCGCGATTTTTCCTTCCTCTTTCTTGTCCTATCCTCACCCCTTACACACACACTAACATGCACTGCACTATCACACATGCCGAGAGATCAGTCGGGAGCTTAGAGCTTGCCATGGCTGGGTGGTGCCCGCTGGTGGGGGTAATTTTGGAAAATTCCCATAAACCGGCGTAGTCGGCGCCGATCTCGCCATCCAGCGGGGGATCATCATCGCCACATCCCGAGATAAAAACATGCACTAGAAGTACTGGACCTTAGCAATTGAGGCGCCCAGATCACCAACAAACTAACCAAACCAGCCGAATGCCGGCTTCGCTTTACGCTTATTCGACCGCACACTAGACACCAACGCACTTGCGGGCTGCTCTGATCTGGGGTCAGCAGAATTTGAGGCTCTCTGTAAAACACATACATGCAAGACAAGTGACAAACTACCATGCTCAAGGCGGTCTCGAACTCGCGACCCTTCGGACCGAGGTGCGGATAGGATACACACTCTTAGCCACCTCGCCCATCCAGGACGGCAATATGGTGTTACGATATGAAAAATAAATGTTTCTGCGAGTTGTATGAACTCATGGTGATGAACAATTGAGGGATGATAATGTTCAATGATTCTTGACCCGTGGTAATAGTGATTGTGAGGTTCATGAGTTTAGGTCAACTTAGTCACATTGCCGATGTTTCGGTCTTTTATTTGACCTTGATGTAGTTGTATTTTATGTAGCCCTCACAATCATAATTGAGGGACGGAGCGTCGGTTGCCATGGACGCAGGTTTGTTGAGAATGTTTCGCGAGAGTTTTCACGTTAAGATAAAGGTCGGTTAAATAATCATGTGAAATTATTATTTAAAAGCCATTAGGCGACTTCAGGTTATTGGAAGTTTGGCGACACTTTGAGGAAGGTAATTCAACAATTTGATCACGCGGTCTAAAGAAAAGGAACAAGATATTTGCGAAAGCGCAGAAGGCAACATTTGCCGATTGATTCCGGTTGTATGATTTCACGAAACAATATATTTGCTTTGCGTTTGAACTTCAAGTGTTATTATTTAAATTGCCTCGAGAGAGAGAGCGAGAGAGAGAGAGAGAGAGAGAGAGAGAGGGAGAGAGGGGGAGAGACCAACGGATAGCGTCGGTTGGTGAGAGGCAACACTGTCGCAGCTGATTTAGTATTGGCGATACAAATGATCGCAGGCATGTGTGCATACGCTGTTGACGGGAACATTGGGTTCAGTAAATTCGTAACAGGGAGCATCAGTAGAGGCACCACTTTTCACGTTTATGTATTTTTTATTTCACGAAGATAATCAAAATGTAGAACGCGTTGATGCATTATAGTTTCGTATTTCTTCTTTTTTTATTTCGAGAAAGCGTGCAAGCGTATAGAGACCATTGTTTTTTTTGCTTTAAATTTTCTTTTATTTCGCGAAAAGAATCGGTTATTCTCGATTAAATATTTCTTCTTTGAAATATTTTTCAGAAAATTGTTGATTATAACAAGACTTTACATTTTTCATTATTAATTATTTTATTTTACTTACAAGAGGTAGACACATAATATACAAATTAATGAAATGTTTATTTTTACATTATTATAGCGACAAATATTATAAATATGAACTTGGCTTTAAGAAAGAAAACAATGGTTGTGAATCGATAATGTACTTATAGATCACAGAACAAAAAACCCACATGAGTTTCCCTCTGGTCTTCAGCTCGCAAAGAGAAATGATTACATTTGGCTTTAGTGTTTTAATGGATTTCGCGCGAATTACGCGCGTTGCAATTTACGTCGAAAACACGCGAACATCGGTTTCGGCATTTGAGCACGAATTTTTTCGAAAAATCGTGTTCATTACTCCATTCCAGCTATTCAATTTGTCAAGAAATCACAAAATAGGATTAATTTAATGTTTATTGTTTTTATCGTTTTTTATTAGTCCAATACAAGTCTAAGTCCAAAACAGGTCTAAAGTCAAATACAAGACTATCCAGTACAAGACTAAGTCCAATACATCTAAAGTCCAATTCAAGTCTAAGTCCAATTCAATTTCTAAGTCAATTCAATTCTAAGTCCAATTCAAGTCTAAGACCAATTCAAGTCTAAGTCCCAATCAAGTCTAAGTCCAATACAAAGTCTAAGTCCAATACAAGTCTAGCCTATTTGGAATCATTTTTCCTGATTAACTCATAACTGACCGGAAAACTGATCGTGTTGTGCTGTCGTGGTGTCCACAGCCCCCGAGGCGTTCTCGCCTTCGCCGTCGGCGGGGCAGGGGGCGGTGGCTGGCGCGGGGAGGTCATGGCGCGCGGGGGGCGGGGGCCCGTGCGGGGCGGCGCCGTGCGGCGGCCTGCGTGTCCTCCCTGCTGCGGTGCTGCCGCCTGGGCGGGCCCGCGCCGCCCCCGCCGCCCCTCGGGCCTGCCCTCGCCGCGCCCGCTGCGGCCCTGCGCCGCGCCGCACCACCACGCCCACCACCACCATCACCACCACCACAGTGAGGTACTCGCGCTTGAGCCTGCTGTCACTTTCCCCGCTGTACCACCACCACAGTGAGTACTCGCGCTTGAGTCTGCTGTCACTTTCCCCCGCTGTACCACCACCACAGTGAGTACTCGCGCTTGAGCCTGCCTGTCACATTCCCCCGCTGTACCACCACCACAGTGAGTACTCGCGCTTGAGCCTGCTGTCGCTTTCCCCCGCTGTACCACCACCACAGTGAGTACTCGCGCTTGAGCCTGCTGTCAACTTTCCCCCGCTGTACCACCACCACAGTGAGTACTCGCGCTTGAGCCTGCTGTCACTTTCCCCCGCTGTACCACCACCACAGTGAGTACTCGCGCTTGAGCCAGCTGTCACTTTCCCCCGCTGTACCACCACCACAGTGAGTACTCGCGCTTGAGCCAGCTGTCACTTTCCCCCCGCTGTACCACCACCACAGTGAGTACTCGCGCTTGAGCCTGCTGTCACATTCCCCCGCTGTACCACCACCACAGTGAGTACTCGCGCTTGAGCCTGCTGTCGCTTTCCCCCGCTGTACCACCACCACAGTGAGTACTCGCGCTTGAGCCTGCTGTCACATTCCCCCGCTGTACCACCACCACAGTGAGTACTCGCGCTTGAGCCTGCTGTCACTTTCCCCCGCTGTACCACCACCACAGTGAGTACCTCGCGCTTGAGCGTGCTGTCACTTTCCCCCGCTGTACCACCACCACAGTGAGTACTCGCGCTTGAGCCAGCTGTCACTTTCCCCCGCTGTACCACCACCACAGTGAGTACTCGCGCTTGAGCCAGCTGTCACTTTCCCCCGCTGTACCACCACCACAGTGAGTACTCGCGCTTGAGCCTGCTGTCACATTCCCCGCTGTACCACCACCACAGTGAGTACTCGCGCTTGAGCCTGCTGTCGCTTTCCCCGCTGTACCACCACCACAGTGAGTACTCGCGCTTGAGCCTGCTGTCACATTCCCCCGCTGTACCACCACCACAGTGAGTACTCGCGCTTGAGCCTGCTGTCACTTTCCCCCGCTGTACCACCACCACAGTGAGTACTCGCGCTTGAGTCTGCTGTCACTTTCCCCCGCTTGTACCACCACCAACAGTGAGTACTCGCGCTTGAGCCTGCTGTCACATTCCCCCGCTGTACCACCACCACAGTGAGTACTCGCGCTTGAGCCTGCTGTCACTTTCCCCCGCTGTACCACCACCACAGTGAGTACTCGCGCTTGAGCCTGCTGTCACTTTCCCCCGCTGTACCACCACCACAGTGAGTACTCGCGCTTGAGCCAGCTGTCACTTTCCCCCGCTGTACCACCACCACAGTGAGTACTCGCGCTTGAGCCTGCTGTCACATTCCCCCGCTGTACCACCACCACAGTGAGTACTCGCGCTTGAGCCTGCTGTCGCTTTCCCCCGCTGTACCACCACCACAGTGAGTACTCGGCGCTTGAGCCTGCTGTCACATTCCCCCGCTGTACCACCACCACAGTGAGTACTCGCGCTTGAGCCTGCTGTCACTTTCCCCCGCTGTACCACCACCACAGTGAGTACTCGCGCTTGAGCCTGCTGTCACTTTCCCCCGCTGTACCACCACCACAGTGAGTACTCGCGCTTGAGTCTGCTGTCACTTTCCCCCGCTGTACCACCACCACAGTGAGTACTCGCGCTTGAGCCTGCTGTCACATTCCCCCGCTGTACCACCACCACAGTGAGTACTCGCGCTTGAGCCTGCTGTCACTTTCCCCCGCTGTACCACCACCACAGTGAGTACTCGCGCTTGAAGCCTGCTGTCACTTTCCCCGCTGTACCACCACCACAGTGAGTACTCGCGCTTGAGCCAGCTGTCACTTTCCCCCGCTGTACCACCACCACAGGTGAGTACTCGCGCTTGAGCCTGCTGTCACATTCCCCCGCTGTACCACCACCACAGTGAGTACTCGCGCTTGAGCCTGCTGTCGCTTTCCCCCGCTGTACCACCACCACAGTGAGTACTCGCGCTTGAGCCTGCTGTCACATTCCCCCGCTGTACCACCACCACAGTGAGTACTCGCGCTTGAGGCCTGCTGTCACTTTCCCCCGCTGTACCACCACCACAGTGAGTACTCGCGCTTGAGCGTGCTGTCACATTCCCCCGCTGTACCACCACCACAGTGAGTACTCGCGCTTGAGCCTGCTGTCACTTCCCCCGCTGTACCACCACCACAGTGAATACTCGCGCTTGAGCCTACTGTCACTTTCCCCGCTGTACCACCACCACAAGTGAGTACTCGCGCTTGAGCCTGCTGTCACTTTCCCCCCACTGTACCCCAACACAGTGAGTAATCGCGCTTGAGCCTGCTGTCACTTTCCCCCGCTGTACCACCACCACAGTGGAGTACTCGCGCTTGAGCCTGCTGTCGCTTTCCCCCGCTGTACCACCACCACAGTGAGTACTCGCGCTTGAGCCTGCTGTCACATTCCCCGCTGTACCACCACCACAGTGAGTACTCGCGCTTGAGCCTGCTGTCACTTTCCCCCGCTGTACCACCACCACAGTGAGTACTCGCGCTTGAGCCTGCTGTCACTTTCCCCCGCTGTACCACCACCACAGTGAGTACTCGCGCTTGAGCCTGCTGTCACTTTCCCCCGCTGTACCACCACCACAGTGAGTACTCGCAGCCTTGAGGCCAGCTGTCACTTTCCCCCGCTGTACCACCACCACAGTGAGTACTCGCGCTTGAGCCTGCTGTCACATTCCCCCGCTGTAACCACCACCACAGTGAGTACTCGCGCTTGAGCCTGCTGTCGCTTTCCCCCGCTGTACCACCACCACAGTGGTACTCGCGCTTGAGCCTGCTGTCACTTCCCCGCTGTACCACCACCACAGTGAGTACTCGCGCTTGAGCCTGCTGTCAACTTTCCCCCGCTGTACCAGCCACCACAGTGAGTACTCGCGCTTGAGCCTGCTGTCACATTCCCCCGCTGTAAACCACCACCACAGTGAGTACTCGCGCTTGAGCCTGCTGTCACTTTCCCCCGCTGGTACCACCACCCACAAGTGAATACTCGCGCTTGAGCCTGCTGTCACTTTCCCCCGCTGTACCACCACGACAGTGAGTACTCCGGCTGAGCCTGCTGTCACATTCCCCCGCTGTACCACCACCACAGTGAGTACTCGCGCTTGAGCCTGCTGTCACATTCCCCCGCTGTACCACCACCACAGTGAGTACTCGCGCTTGAGCCTGCTGTCACTTTCCCCCGCTGTACCAACCACCACAGTGAGTACTCGCGCTTGAGGCCTGCTGTCACTTTCCCCCGCTGTACCACCACCACAGTGAGTACTCGCGCTTGAGCCTGCTGTCACTTTCCCCCGCTGTACCACCACCACAGTGAGTACTCGCGCCTTGAGCCTGCTGTCGCCTTTCCCCCCGCTGTACCACCACCACAGTGAGTACTTCGCGCTTGAGCCTGCTGTCACATTCCCCCGCTGTAACACCACCACAGTGAGTACTCGCGCTTGAGCCTGCTGTCACTTTCCCCCGCTGTACCACCACCACAGTGAGTACTCGCGCTTGAGCCTGCTGTCACCTTTCCCCCGCTGTACCACCACCACAGTGAGTACTCGCGCTTGAGCCTGCTGTCGCTTTCACCCGCTGTACCACCACCACAGTGAGTACTCGCGCTTGAGCCTGCTGTCACTTTCCCCCGCTGTACCTACCACCACAGTGAGTACTCGCGCTTGAGCCTGCTGTCACATTCCCCGCTGTACCACCACCACAGTGAGTACTCGCGCTTGAGCCTGCTGTCACTTTCCCCCCCGCTGTACCACCACCACAGTGAGTACTCGCGCTTGAGCTTGCTGTCACATTCCCCCCGCTGTACCACCACCACAGTGAGTACTCGCGCTTGAGCCTGCTGTCGCTTTCCCCCGCTGTACCACCACACAGTGAGTACTCGCGCTTGAGCCTGCTGTCGCTTTCCCCGCTGTACACACCACCAGTGAGTACTCGCGCTTGAGCCTGCTGTCACATTCCCCGCTGTACCACCCCAACCACCGCCGCCGCCGCAGTGAGTACAGGCACTTTTCTTTCGCCTTTCTGCGTTCGAATAATCATGTGGCAATTTTTCAAAGGTAAGTACGAAAGGTTCTGAGTTACCGGTAAATTCATGTGCTTCCTAGGGCGAGTGAATTTATATCTGGAATTTTCTCGGCTACGATGTACTGAAAACGAATGCACGTCTCGGCGATAAAACGAAAACGGTAAAATTGCACGGGTAAAATGCCTCTTATTGGACGTGCAGATGCCTTCCTCACATTTCAAATGTGGACATTACATGAGTAAAATAATCCACAGGAAACTCCTATTTCCAGTTCCTGATAACGAAAAGTGCATCAATATTGTTTCCTATAAACAATAGTTAATAACTTCCTCTTATGTGAAGTTAAAAAATATGCTGTGAAGTTATAATACATGTTTTGTGGATCCTTATTAGCGAAAAAGCGATTAAGCAAAATGTATCTCTCTGTCCGTCTATGACTGTCTGTAGTCAAAACGCTCGTGTCAAAACCGATTTTCTACAGTATTGTTATTTCCTCGATCGATTTGAAGGATCTCAAGGCCTTCTGAGTTTGAAATGGATTTTGATTTTGGATTGTTTTTTTAAATCAAAACTTAAGATTTTAAACAGTTCTTAAAAATGCCTCCGCTCTTTTCTTAGAAATACATCAGTTTTCGAAAATTGCAATTTCGAAAAGTTCATTTCTCTTCGGCCTCATACTATACTACAGCATTGAAGATAGAAATTTCTTTCTTAATAAAGATCTGTTTCTCAGATACAGATCTTGAAATAAGGGTTATAAAAAATTTTTCAAAAATATGAATATTTGTGCGCAATTTTGGGTGAAATGCAGCTAATTTTAAACAATTATTTTCTCAAACACAATATTAAAGATATATTTTTGTTTTCATTGGTTTTATTTGATTTATTTTGTCAATGAAGAGTCAATCCTGTATGTGACGTATCGAGGAGAATTCACCGATTCCTTGAGCCCTGGAATCATTTAACTCCACCTTCAACCCTAAATAGTTTAATGACGAATTGATTGGTTATAGTGATTCTGGACGCATCAACTCGCAAAGTCATTATTCCGGTAAGTGTAGATGCATTATTTCCTCGGGAGGTAGCTGTGATCTTATTCCGGTGTTTGGTGAGTGTGCCTCTGACCGGAAGGTCCTAAAGTTCGAGTCCGGACGGCGGCAGGATTTTCGGACACTAGCTAGGTAACTATGTCGGAGTTTCAGCCGCTGGAGGGAACTCTAGCAATCGAGCTCTTCATGATCGGTAGCTTTCCGTGGTTTTCTCCGATCAGCACAAGGGAAATGCCCGGAGCAATACCATAACGCGGCCACGGACCGCGCGCGATTTCCACTTCCTCTTTCTTTTCCAAACTCATCCCTTACACACATCTTAACTTGCACTACAGTAGCACACGTGCCGCGAGATCAGTCGGGAGCTTAGAGCTTGTCACGGCTGGGGCAGTGCCCCGCTGGTGGAGGTAACTTGCGGAAAATCCCCTTACACCGGCGTAAGTCGGTGCCGTATCCCGTCATCCAGCGGTAGATCACCACCACATTTCGCGAAAAAAACTTTCACTACATTTACGGAACTAACGACATGGGAGTTTATTCTGCCCGGAATCATTAATCCATCGTTCAATTAATGAAATGAATGAATAAATGAATGAAAAAAAAAGAATGAAATAATCGCCGCGGGCGGAATCACAAATAATCCGCGTCCCGTGGGTGGGTGGCTAAGGAGTGGAGCGTTGGCGAGCGCAGAGGCGGCGGGGGCGGCTGCGCGCCAGCTGCGCTTTACGACGCCCGGGGCCTCAATCGGCGAGCGGCAAACACTAACACACTCCGCGGAAGAGCGCGAGCGCCCCCCTACGCCCTCTGCGCGGGTGGGCCCCTCCGGCCCGCCCACCAACCCCCTGTTCCCGCCCCCGCCCCGCCGCCACCCCACCACCGCTCCGACATACTCCGGACACAGACCCGCCACCGCCCCCGCCAACCGCCCCGCCAAGGCCCCGCCAACCCCCGCCAACGCCCCTCCAACGCCCCTCCAACGCCCCTCCAAAGCCCCTCCAACTCCCCACCAACTCCCCTCCAACGCCCCTCCAACGCCCCTCCAACGCACCTCCAACGCACCTCCAACGCACCTCCAACATCCTGCCACTTCCCCTCCAACGTTCCGCCAGCACCCCGCCACCGCCCCTGCAACGCCCTGCCAACTCCTCGCCAACGCCTCGCCAAAGCCCCGCCAACACCCCGCTATCGCTCCGCCAACGCCCCGCCAACGCCCAGACATACTCCCGATACAGTCCCGACTCCCCCGCAACACCGCCCCGACACTGCCCAAACGCCCCCACCTACGCACCGCTGTCGCCAGCCATCGCCCTGCCACCCTCCCCGCCAACGCCATGACTTAACTCCCGGCACAGCCGCGACAACCGCCGCGTCAACGTCCCGCCATCGCCCCGCCATCCTAGGCAACGCCACCTTCGTTGCCAAGCACTGCCGAAAGCCCTGTCAAATCTCCGACTACGACCCGCCACGACCCCGCCGCCGCGCCCGCAGCGCCCGTCCACGTGCCCGCCACACCTCCCGCACTCGCCGCAATGCCTGGTCTCGTGCTCCTCCTTTCCTGGACCGCCCCTGCCTCACCACTTCCTCCCTCCACCCCGCCCCCTACACCGGTGTTGCTTTCCGTTCATCTGCTCCCAAACCCGCTCCGACCCGCTCACGACACCGCTCCCGACACTCTCTCAACTTGCTCCTCGCCCGTTGCCAACCCGTTTCCTACTCGCTCCCTACTCTCTCATCTCCCGCTCCCTTCCCGCTCCCGACTCGCCCCTACCTGCTCCTGACTCTCTCTCCTCCCGCTCCCAAACCAGCTCCCTTCCCGCTTCCAATCAGCTCCCTACTCGCTCACTACCCGCTACCTACGCTCTCCGAATCCACTCCGGATCTGTCCCTTTCTTTCCCCCAGCCCCTCCTCTCCCTGACCCTCCTCTCAGCGCATTCTCTCTTGTTTATAAAATTCGTCAGACAGAAACCGGCTGTTTCTTTTCAGATCTTCAAATTGTACCAAAAGATTTCTTGTACAAAACAAATCAAATCTTAGACTTGCACTGTGATAAAACTTAGCTCAAAAATAAGTTTTGAAAAGTAATACTTTTTAAAAATATATTGTGTGAGAGATATTAGAAGGTTATAATATTTTCTGAAACATGATATTTATTTCAATAAATAGTTTTAAACTATTTCAAAACCGAAAGGAAACTGTTTTATTTAATGAAAATTTATTTTGAATGGGTTGCTGTCCTGAATGAAATGGATATGTGTACGTTTGCACTGCAGTAATACTAGTATGTTTAATGTTCGTTTTTATGATATTTATGTATATATTACTGTGTTAGATTTGTTAAATAGGATATAATATATAAAGAAGATGTATATTATATATCCTTTTTACAAATTTAACACAGTAAATACCTAACAATAAAAATTCACTACAATTTTGCACATTATATATTGAGAAAAGCGAGTAATTGGTTGGCCAAACAACTTTCCTCACTATATCTTTGAAAGACATCGTTCAAATTGAGAAAGTTTTCTGTTTACACTTCTCCACACAAGAACGTAGTGCATTGTTTAAAGTAGCCTTCTCTCTCTTTCCTCCGTGTTTTAAGTTTGTTTCCCACATGTTTTGACCTTCCTTACTTTTCTTTTCCTTCTCACCAGAACAAGTTTTCCAACTCCCGCATACGATATACATTTTGCAATAATGTCACTATTAGAGTTTTGCTGTAAAAATTTCGATAAACGTTTTTTTCTCATTCGAGAAACGCGTGAAAAAAACTCATTATGTCGTGTCTGTTTATGACTTGACAACGTTTCAGAAGCTCCAGTCTGCCATCCACGGACGTACATTGTTTAGCAGGAGTTCTCTATCATCATTCCCACATTTGTGGGGGAGGTTTTATGCCCCATTCAGACGGCGCGTAAAACATATACCGCGTCTCCATCCACAAAAACATCATAACTCACGTCCTAAGCTTCCGTAAATGACTATCTCCGAAAATATAACACACACCTCGTGCGCCCAGCCAACAGTTTACGTCTAGGGCGATACAACCTTAAACACTAATGTAAGCGCATTCTTCCCGAGTTTTCTAACACACTACAATCACCGCGCCGGGCTCTCAATTCATCGATTAATTCATATTTCTGGGCGTGTAAAATGACATAGTATGATATTGTGACGTCTTGGGAATATTATGGTAAACACCGATCTGAACTTGTTCTTTAAATAAGTTTATTGTATAGTTATTTACACAATGTACATAGTTCTCACTGCTCACTCTATACAAGTGCCCGCACACAGCGTAACACTCGTCACACGTGGAATAACTTCCACATCGGCGTTCCAACACATGGATTGCCCTCACGAGCCCAGCTCGTCTCCGCACCGCCCTGGCGCAAGTGTGCATCCACACCGTGATTCGGCTCAGACTCGAATGAATGGCCGTTTCCTTCACTGGCCTCTTTCGTGAAAGGTCACGTGACTGACCTCCCACGCAGGTGACCCGCGGCCCACATGTTCTCATTACTGAGATTTTGATCGGATGGTACTGCCGCGATCTGCAGGCCGAATTCTGTCGTCACACATCATCCCTTGTGCGCACTGACAGCCGCCTTCCGGGACGCGCCCCCGGCTTGCCTGCCCCCTTGCGTCTCCCCTCCGCCGTGCCACCCGGCACCAAAAGACAACCCCTCTCACCGGAAGGACTTCAGAGGTCTGGCTGCCGCCAGCCCGACCCAGATGACCACCCCTACCCCTGCCACAACGGGGGTTTGGTCGGTCGAGCCCAATGCTATGACGTTACAATATTTAGCCCAGTAAGTGTATTGGGAGATATTGCCGACCTGTAGCGATTGTAATTCCCCTGCTGTAACGTGAGATTAGGCGCCGATCTACAGGTCGACTTGCTGGGTATTCTCCTCCTGGTAATAACCGCGCAATGTTCTTCACGGATGGCCTATCCTTCCCCCTCCCTTGAGCAATAAACAGTTGAAGGCAAAAGCTCGCAGTGAGCACTGATGACAACATTCCAAAACTAGAAACTTCGTTGGCCGCGAAACGAAAGCTAGTTGCTTTTAAAGACGAGAACGTCTCTTCGTATTTATTCTCGATATTAAGGAAAGAAATGGTTGAAGTAGATCCAGATCCTTCACAAGAGACGCCTTAAACGTCTGAGGAAAATTAACAAGATGTGTACTAGAGGTGAATGCAAAATTATTGAGAAAGTTGCGAATGTATGTGAATTGGAAAAAGGAGAACAATGTTTTCGATGTATCCTTTCAGTAACACTTTAGATCAGGCTTCTGTGTATACTAAAGCAAGTATTTACACAATACATAGGCTAGAATAAAGTCAAAATGAGCTAATGACTCCCAGAAGCGCCCGGTAAGAAATAAATTATTCAATGAAAATAATGTATCATACTGTATGTAACTATACGTACTATTTCCACCAACATTCCAGATATTTCGATAAAGGCTGATTTACAGTGGTTTAAGAAATTAAAAAATGTTTGTCTTTACTACTTAGTCTGACACAGTTGATAAGAATAAATTTATTGCAATAAAATAACATTCGTCACTTCAGACAAACAAAGACAGTGTGCTTCCCATGTCAGGAAATTAACCTATCAAAATGGAGGGGCAATTTTAAATACAAATCTGAGGTAGAACAGTTCTACCAAAATTGTAGATATCAATTACGGTATAATGAAAAGGTTCTGTGTATACAGAGCATAAATCTTAGTATTGATTATGTTACCACCTGGCCTCGCTCGTAGCAGATTTAATTTTGATTTTCCAAAGGTTGCCATTACTTGAGACACCCTAGAGGACGACTTTGTAACTAATACACACCCACTCTATCCGCATGTCTTCAATCGATCGGTCAAGAAAAGTTGCATGGATATTATCTCTCCAGAGCGGCACCGCTCCAGCCTACATAACCTCTCAACTCCCGACTGGTCTCCCGAAGTTTTAACCTATTAACTGCCAAATTAATTTTGTGCGCATAGCGCTCGCCCTTGTCGTCGCGTTTGTGCGCGCACAGTTATTCTTCAAAGACATGTCCAGACTACCCTAAGAGATATTGTATCAATTTAACTGCCGTGCAATAAATTACTATTATCATTAACTTAAACATTGATAAAAACGACGTATGCATACCGCCAAATTCTGAAGGAAATTTTTCAAAATCGCTGCGCCTAGAGTGGAATATTTTTTTGGAAGAAATCGTACTTAGGGTTGTTCACAGTCTGACAGACGGCCGGACGTTTTAAAAAAAAAACAACAAATATTCGGTATCGGGGACCACAAAACGTGTATTTCCGATGAAATCTCGAAGTCGATTTTCCGCCATTACATAACTTTTCCTATACTACGTATATTACTCCGTATAAACATACGTATACGGAAAAGTAAAAAGAGTGTAAAATATTTGTATATATATGTATACCAAGAGGCATTTGTAATTTGTCGTCGACTGAAATGTCTGAATAATTTCGATGTTTGAATAGCTAGATGGGCACCGAATCAGCTCAACAATAAAACATCGTTACTTGCCTCTCCACGTTCTGGTTTTTAACTAAACGACTGGACGAAGTGTTCGTCCTAGCCGTTTTTAGAAAGAAATCGATTCCATCAACGCACCGGGTGCATAGATGTAAACACGGAATGTCTTTATAACTGCAGCGTTTTCAAGAAGCAACACACGCCACCAACTGTTCTGCCATAGTATTACTCGGAATACCCTCAGCAAACAAACTTTTTACTCAAACATCCTGCTCTCAAGCACTGAGTAACATGCGATGCACTTAATCGTGCTTCAACTTATGGCAATCTATTCATTAAAGTGCCATTTTCTCATCAGCGATTACGTGTAGTACGAGTTCATTTTCAAAGTTAATGTTAAATAGCACTGAATGAATAGACGCAATGCTGATTGCTATTTAAGTTAACCTGAGAATTCCTAGCGGAAAACAAACAAAACAGATATTTCTATCTTTTTCCACCCTTTTCTGAATGTATCGTAGATATTTACTGATTTTAAAATATAACATATACATCGTGCACGAGAGAAATGTGAGATTTATTTACATTTGGGAATTAAGAGCAATTGACAGGTCATAGAAGCTAAAGGTTCTCGCTTTTAAAAGACTTCAAAATTTAAATTAAACGGTTAATTTGTTAAACGTTAAATTGTAATTAAACGGTGAAAAAAGCTGGTGTTAAAGCATGAAAAAAACTTGGTGCTAAACTTGGAATAATCAAACTTTAAAAAAGAAAATTTTTTGAAGTGAAAAACATTCACTGATTCCCGACCTGCACATATTATCTTTCACCGCTATGTAAACTAAAGGAAGAAGAGATGTAATCAATCTGTGATTCAAACGGATATTTTCTCTTGTTTCAATTAATCTGTCATCAAAGAGGCGCAAATGTGACGATGACCCTTGGAAGAAGACACCTAGAGGTGGAAAACCCGCGAGCCGGCGTGTGGGTCAACGACTTATCTTACGTTCCAACGGGGTAGAGACACTGGCCTGGATAAAAACGTTCACAACACTAACTATAATAACGGCCCTGAGTGGTTGGCGTGTCCTTAAACACGAAATACTCATTTAATATCCGGAAAATCCGATATAACGACGCCATCCCTACTCAACACAATGCGACCTACCCACCAACTGAGTTTTTCTCGGAGTCATAATTCTCACTCTCTCTGACCGACAAGTTCCAGGGTTCGAGTCCTGATGACGGTGGATTTGCAACACCAACAAAATAGCTAGGTCGAATGAAAGCCTCTGTCTAGAGGAGAATGTTGGCGCCTACTGCTCCAATCAGTAGTTTTCCGTAATTTCTCACATCAATTCCAGACGAAGGCCGAAACAGTACCCTAACAAACTGGCCGCGGACGATCATTCCTTCCTCTTCATTGTCTTATCCTCATCCCTCACTTACACACATTACACGCACGCACGACACGACCACATGTGTCGCGTGGCCAGTCGGGAGCGTAGAGCTTGGCCCGCCTAGTGCAATACCCCGCGGGGTATTGTGAGGGGAAGACCCTGTGAGGGGAAATGACCGCAAACTGACGTTCACATCGGCGCCGATCTTGCTATTCAGCAGGGAAGAACCACCACCTACCTTATCTTAAAATACAGGCACCACAGTTTCGGGACTAATGATCATGTCAGTTTGATGCGTCCCGAAAAACATGAAATAACCAATCAATCGAAAAACTCAACATAACGCCATTTTTACTCACCCACAAGCAGTCTCGTGTCTAAGGAGGCAGCCATGTCCTCTCCTCCCAAAGACCTCGAGTTTTCGTTTGTTACCTCCGTTTATTTGGAAAAATTTATTTAAATAAAATGTTGAAACTGTGTAATTATTAAAAAAATAATACTGTGTAGTGTCATAAACACTACACTACAAAAATAATATGCAATATAATAACAAATATGTTTTTTGTATTCCAGCATTAAAAAATGACGTTTCCTGTTGCAACAAATCGTTCATAATTATGGCACAAATATGACGTTTAGATTTTACGACAAGAATGATTGTCGAAATGTAGTGCAGTCGTTGATGTCTCACACTTCAGCCAATCGCAGCGAGAGAATTAGGTGGAGGGTAGAGGTAAACAGAATAGCCGGGCCACAGTTTTCTCGCACAGATGCCAAAACCCGAGACATCACAGAAAAGTTGTTCGCAAAAGTAAATTTCATTCTCTTATAAATTTTTAATGCTGTCATACAAAAAAAATGTTCATGCAACTCATTTATAATGTTGCTTTATTGCATTCGTACAATTCAAACATGTACTCATGCAATAAAGCTTAACATTATAAATTAATTTACATAAACTACTATTATTATTTAACAAAAGTCGGGGAGATAACTCCGCCTCCCTCCCAAATGATCGGTCCGATTCGCCCCTGCCCATCACCGACCTGCGCGTAACATTTCTCAATGTACTCTCAGTCGACAGGAGCGCCAGGCTGTAGGTGAGCCGACGCTCGGAGAAGCGTACGCAAAATACCCTTACACTGCCTCAGTGCCGTAATATGCAGGGGCTGATGGGGAACACACGTAAGTCGAGAAACCCGATGATGGGACTGAATAGTAAAAATTTT
This sequence comes from Acheta domesticus, assembly GCA_031308135.1. Taxonomy (NCBI): domain Eukaryota; kingdom Metazoa; phylum Arthropoda; class Insecta; order Orthoptera; family Gryllidae; genus Acheta; species Acheta domesticus. The sequence goes on from JAHLJT010006991.1 coordinate 18,080, forward strand.
GAAAGAAAATAGAACTCGAAAAAATTCTTATCGTAATTTCATAACTCGCGGTACAATAGTCTGACATTTTACACAATTTTTTTTCATTTTTATTATATTAAATAGTTAATTATAGTCATTACTTATAAGGTTAAGGCTCTAC
>JAHLJT010006992.1:0-32676 GCA_031308135.1 Acheta domesticus
TTCTCATAAAAGTCTCCAAACTTTTTCTTCAAACTGTTCGAACGGATAGGGCTAATTGCACTCTTTCATCTGACGGGAAAGTTTAATTGGGGTATTTTTTTGTTTGTGCAAAATTACAGTTTTTTTTTTGAAAGATCTCTCACATCTTTAATATGCACATTACCAGCAACTTGTAAACACTATTGATTTGCAATAAAGTGCTTCAAAATGACTTCAAATGAAATGTTTAGAAAACTCAAAAATTTCTGTCAAAAAGAGCATCAAATTTTGCATTTTAGGGGGCGCTCTTAAACGCTATTTTCTTAACAAAAGGCTCCAAATTGTTCAAAGAAAAATGCCATTAGGACGAAGCCTTTACTGTTCCTCTAGTATTCTAAAATTAATATTCCGTTCCAACATAGGAAGCGAAAAATTAAGGAAAAAAAAAAATTTTGTTCAAAAAAAATGTACTTTGGGTGGCGATAGATGGCAGCTGGCACGAGTGTGAGGCAATTCCGAATAGCTAGCCAGACCCAAAGGAAATCTTACACTAACGGAAACACTACGAGGTCAGTGCCATTCTGTAGCACCACTAGTTATATATAAAGATGGATATGGATGGATTTGGATATGGATATGGATGGATGGAATATGGTTATGAATGATGCAAACATGTTTTCATCATGCAATAAAAACTTGGTTGCAAACATGATTTATTGTAGTCGTTCGAATCTAATACATTTTAAGTAAAATTTCATATAGTTTTGCTTTAACTACTATTGTTTCATCGTGGTAGTACAACGCGGAAGTTTGCGAGCTACCAGAAGCTGGCAGAATCGTAACTGTTAATGTATAAGATAACTGAGGGATGCATTAAATGATTCGTTTTACATTATTTATTTGATTACTAACAGCGAACAAGATATGAACTTTGTAATGAAATTAGTTTTCGCCTTCTTCATATTGATGCCATGTATATGAATCTATATTTGGTCTTTTACATAATCGAGGAGAGCTTGACCATGGTGTTTCATAGTTTCCTGGTATCTGGCATAGCCTAGGTACCATAAGACATTGGATATATGAGCACAACATCCTAATGTTCTGGCCCCGGATTTGGAGATGCAATAATAGTATCCTAAGATTGGATCATCTTCCATTATTACACTGCCAACATCGCCTACCTAACTCGACGCCCCCGCGTGCAATGGTACTAACACAATAGCAAAGCTGTCCATAGGGCCGGACAAAAACGCTCTCAGTTCCGTTCGTCTCGGTGGCGGACACCAAGCGCGCCGACACTACTGTGTGCGAGAATGTCAGTTCCGGAACTACCATTATCGAGAGCGAACGATACCGAAACTTGGCCTGTTATCGGTGAGCGCCGACCGCGCGTCGAATAAATGCTGGAGGCGTCACTGGACCTCTCGCCACCGTTTAGTATAGCTCAAACTTGAGGCAGTCGGGCGGTATGTCTTGTGGAATAAGGCAAAATATTTTTGCGATTTGCGAGATTTGCACGTTGACCAAAGCACAAGCAATCTAGCGACACCTGTAATTTTTGTGTAGATAGCATTTAGGTTTTTGACATTATATTTATAATAAAAATAATAAAAAAATAACACTTATGAATATTATTTCGCCTATTTTCACATAAATATATTTCAAGGCATATTAACTTCCTAAGCTTTTTTTCTTGAAATGTATTTCTATTTTCTTCTAGTTTGGTTAAAAATGAATGTTTAAATCATTCCACTTTCACTAATCCCAGCCGTTTGGCACCGAACCTCAAATTTTTATCTAGATCTAGACCGAGAATGTCATTGTTTTTGAATTGACACTCTGTATCTTAGATATCACAAGCTTGCTTTCCTCTTAATTCTTTACGCAAAGAAAGAAGCGGATTATTGTAGGTGACCGATGGGTAATGGGAGCTCGCTGGCCTCAGATTCGCAATGCAAACATTACTCGCGTCTCACACGCAAAACTCGCCATGCTGGATACTCGGATGACTTGAGATTTTACCAGCTTGTTCAGCACCTTACAAAACCCCTACATACAATTTTTACGTGTTATGAAGCATTGCAAATAGTGTGTTGAGATAATTAGGATTGGGACCTTTCTTGACCTTACCGACCGTAGAAGGGCGGAAACGCTGCTCGGCGCTGGTTCTGCGGCCGTTACGCACACACCGCGCCTGCACTATCGGAGTGTCGGCAAGGCTCAGTTACTTGGAGGGCAGGCGGGGTGACAAAAACGGGTGTTTACTTTGCAGATTCAGATGGAACGAACGCGCTTGGAAATCTGACACCGGATGATAAGCCGCGCGTAACGTTCCTAGCGCTGCCGAAGCACGGCTCGCCCGCTGCGGGAAGCGCGAGGGTCACGAAAGGTCCTGATACAAAATGCCTATAAAACGCTATTTATAATATTCCATAGCACTTCAAAATTTGCATATGTAGGTTTTGCATGGTGTTCTGTCAGCTGGTGAAATTTCATGTCAATCCGAGTATCCAGCGCGGTGAGTGTTGCGGTGTTAGCATTGTATTCTGTTATCAACTGTAACTTAGTTTCCGCATTGTTCCAAACAATTCAATTTTCACAATTCTGTAAAAGAAGAGGTTGTTTAGAAAATATACGATACCTGAATACGATATTACAATATTGTACATTGTACATTACTGTATATTTTGTACTGTATATTTTGTACTTTTAACTCTCTAAATACTTTAAAACTCACATGTTTTCTTGCCACAATTTGTGTACCAAACGGACTAAGGACAATGTTTGTACATTGACGTTCTTACTACGTATTCAGTAAGGATTTCGTTCAAATGTTCCACCAAAGTTGAAAAACAAACAAATCACCAACGATCACTCACGGACTTTACATAGCGTTGTTCAAACCCAATGAATTTCGTAATAATTCTGGACATTGATGAAAACAGTAGAACAGACCTGCACAGCATTTTGCACTTTCACTGACCTCAGGAGCTGTGAGCGGGCAACTCGGGTGCAAATGAGAAAATCGATGAAGGGTGGGGATGAGACTCAATCTGAGAGTGGTGACCACCAATCAGAATGCGCAATTCGAAAGATAGCGCGTAAATTAAAGAGCAATCGGCAAGAAAATGATGGTCATATACAGTTCAAGTAATATTGTCTTTTGTATTATATTGCAAATGTTTGTTCTCGGTATATGACAGGGCGAATATGAAACTACAACGAATTATACATATTAGATTTTGACACCAAGTATTATAATTGCTTGTAGGGCTGATAATGTAATTCGATTTGCTACGATGTCATCACAAATATAGTGTTGTGCTAAACACAAAATTTTGATACTGAATTGTTTATGTTTGATGATGACAGCAATAAACTATTTTTTGTTAACTATGTTTAATTGAATAAGACGGTTCTCTCAAAGCAAAAACATATTGTTCTTAAAAAAATCATGATTATTTTCTGTTCTAATTTCTGACAAGAGAGAAGGTCGTTTACGAGATCTAATAAAAATATAAAGCCCTTTGCATTCTATTTAACCTATACCCATGATTATCTTATGATTGTCCGTAACATATCGTCACAAAAGTTTGCTCGTTGACCTCTTGTATTCAGTTTCGTAATGGGGAAAATGGTCACAAATGTGCTATTAAACATTACCCTTCTTGGAATTGCCACATATTTTATTTTATGTCAATCTTGATGTGAGAGATTGCTCTCATGATTTTGTTCATTTTTCTATGATTTGGAGATTATAACATTCCTGGTGAAACAATCAATTATTAAATTGAAATTTTGTGTTAGATAGAATGAAATAATATTTTTTTGTTATATATAAGCATATATTTTAAAGCTATTGCTTTAAAATATTGCTTAAGAGTCACAATGAACATGTTATTTTCTTTAAAAATATTAGAAAATGAAAATCCATACAGTGGTGGATATACAGTAGTGCACAGAACGTAAACAGTGAATTATGACTTGAAATACTAGACATAATCCATTTAAACAAATGGGCATTTAATTTTGAAGCATGGATCATTATTAGACGCCCAGGCATTCAATCTACGCGCCGCGTCGTGCTACGTCAGACTTCTCCCTCTCCGCAAAGCTTCCTACTCCCCACTACTTGCACTTTCGGCGCTGCCACGGGCAGACGACCGGCTCCCAAGTGCAGAATGCCCGCAGGAGCAGGCGTTGTGCAGGTCTGCAGTAGAAGATCTCACACGCAACACTCACCGTGCTGGATACTCGGATTGACATGAAATTTCACCAGCTGATAGAACACCAGGCAATACCTATATACGCAAATTTTGAAGTGCTATGGAATATTGTAAATAGCGTTTTATAGGCATTTTGTATCAGGACCTTTCGTGACCCTCGCGCTTCCCGCAGCGGGCGAGCCGTTGCTTCGGCAGCGCTAGGAACGTTACGCGGCGTCTATCAGCCGGTGTCAGATTTCCAAGCGCGTTCGTTCCATCTGAATCTGCAAAGTAAACACCCGTTTTTGTCACCCCGCCTGCCCTCCAAGTAACTGAGACCTTGCCGACACTCCGATAGTGCAGGCGCGGTGTGTGCGTAACGGCCGCAGAACCAGCGCCGAGCAGCGTTTCCGCCCTTCTACGGTCGGTAAGGTCAAGAAAGGTCCCAATCCTAATTATCTCAAACACACTATTTGCAATGCTTCATAACACGTAAAAATTTGTATGTAGGGGTTTTGAAAGGTGCTGAACAGGCTGGTAAAATCTCAAGTCAATCCGAGTATCCAGCACGGTGAGTGGTGCGTGTCAGGGGGCAAGTCGATAACCCCGGCTTCCGACGTTGATATCTCACCGTTCCATATGTTCTTCCAGGAAGGTAAAGGAAATGGAAAGAAGGTTCTGTTAATTGAAAGAATTACGCGTTAGGTCTCTTTCGTATGCCAGTGATAGAATTAAAGCCAATTAAAATATTTATTTTTATCATTTCTAGACTTATACTAAATTACAGTATTTTTCTATGGCGAAAAACATTGTTTAAATTTATTAATTTTCTCTCACTTTATATGGTGTAAAAAATGTAGTATATTATAATTAATTATGTATTTCGAATTTTTGAAACTCTACCCGTGTGTGGCGATAAGGCAATGAGTTAAATAGGCTGATTTGCAGTGAGCACCGTTGTTTGGTCGACAATTGTTTCACCAATTCAGAGGCCATGGCGGCTTACATCAACTGTTACACAATAAATTGTGCCCAGTGACAAAACGATGTTTTCACGCAGGGAAGAACAGTACCCATCTCAATTTTGCTTCGCATATGCGTTTTTATTATGTAAAGATGAAATTAATACCAAATGTTAATTGTGTTTAATAAATACGCATTACATTCGAATTTGTAAGAAACTTATGACATAACAATAGGCATGAAATGAATTATTTTTCCCCTGTAACACATATTTTTTGTGCTTTCATATGTAATTCTGGAATGTAAACTTTTATTATTATTTTCTTTCTTACTTGAAAATAAACTGCAGGTCATTTACATTATTAGAGATTCCAATTAATAACCTTCGATTTCAATGCGTAATAATTCACAATGTAAAAACAATTGATGAAAATTACTTTAGTTATTTTTATTCTATTTTATTGATATTGCTAAAAAGTTGATTTTAAAATTACTCTTTGCACACTTTTTTGCTTTTAATTATTTCAAAAATTGTATTATTTTTTCTTTAAAATTATTTGCAATGAATCGAGTGATTGTTACTTTCTAACTAAATAATAGTTAAATTGAAATTGTATTTTACTGCGATTATAATTAATCAATGACAATTAAATGAAAGAGTTCTGAGATCACAACACGTGGCGACCTTAAATCCCGCAGTTGCGTCAAGCTGCCGAGCCGCCGAGCCTGCTCCGACCGCTTCTACCGAGACGCGCCCGGTGGCGACCGCTTCTACCGAGACTGCGGATACCGGCCGATACTGACGAGAACAGCCGAGAATGGAGCGGTTCCGATAGTTTCGATTCTTGAGGGAGACCTACGTGTAGATTTTAACAGGCAGATAAGGAGGGCGCGCGCGCGACCTTCGAGGTTCCGAGACTGCGAAAGCAAAGCTACGAAGACCGATCGATAATAGAATGCGTTTTGCCCGGCGCTCTGTCCAGTTCGTTCGCACGCGCGTCCTTCACTCAATTTCTAAATCCCTTAAAATGTTTCTCCAGATTCGTGAAAGAATTATTAGAAGCTTGCAGTTTACAACTCACGATACGCAACTAATCGTTCTTTGAGAGTTGACTTCTCGGGTGAATCTCGTCTACCGTAAGTCCAGAATCATACATAGAAATGCAATTAAGTCCAAAACTATGGGGATTTAAACCGAGTGGCCATTGAGACTTTTCATCGACTTGCTGAGAACAACAATATATAAAAAAATCAGCCAATTTAACGGAAGCCGGTTTTCCATAAGAACTGTGCGGGATCCTTTATTCCTGTTTGTCTAATTAATTTATTTATTTACGTCAAAAACAGTTAAAAACTGTGTGTGACGAATTTGTTAAAGGAAGAAATGATTGCAGCTCCTGGCTCCCGAAATGAATGCAGATATGCGTCACAGGCGCTTTGTTTGAATTGGTTCAATTGGACGTTTTCAAGTAATAGCTGAGGTGTTAATAGCGCAGAAAATGCAATATTTCATTATTACGTAGATGTTTCCAAAAAATCGAGAAAGTATGCGCTATATCACAAGTTTTAATGTACAAATTATCAATGGTCTCCCACTAACTACTATCAACATGTTTCTCCTAAGACGAAGAGCCAGAACTTAAATTAAAATATTCACATTTGAATTTTTACAAAGACATTTTACATTTTTACTATACAATAAAATGCATTTCGTAACATCATATTACAATACACGTTTCGTAAAAAACTATTTACCAATGATAACTCCAATGATTTTTTTATATAAATTAAAAAATTAAAAAACAATGAGCCATTTGATCAATTACACTGTAAAACAAAAAGTTGCCTACAGAACAAGGAATGGGAAGGAAGTGAATGCTGAACGAAAGTAATGAGGGCGTCACCAGTAACAATAAAATAATTTAAGCCACAGTGTGTAGGTAACATTATTTATTGGGCTGTATACGAACATACTGCACCTCTCAGTTCTACTTTCGTTATCCTTTAACCTCTCCATCTTCAATTGCAACTTCATTCTCTCTGGAGCAACGATCAAGGTTCTCATCTGCATCGTAAATGTTCAATTCTGAGCATTGCTTCCACACAGCAATGTCGAAGGTGACTCCGACAAATAGAAATCCTGCAACATTTGTAAAGAAAATCATAAAAATGGAAATGGGAATGTACTGCAATCCTCCACATTTCGCACCTCGCACTGGAAGTCCCTTTCACACTTCCGCCGTTCTTTGAGTGATGATGGGATTTTGTCCTGGAGCTCTTCCGCCATGGTATAGATTTTTGGTAGATTAAGGGAATAACTAAAGACCGGATTTTCGTGCAGTAAAACTCTCTAAAACGTGCAGTAAAATCACCAAAAAGTGCCAAAACATGCAATGAAAAGATCATAACTTTGCAAAACGGTGTAATGTAGCCAAAAAAAAAACTCTAGTTAATCCACTTATCAACGTATTTTTATATTATGAAGATGAATGAAATATTATAATTTTAATATTTTTATTACAATTAAGATTGTACATATTGTAAATAAACTGTATTTGGCATTTTAAATAATATTCGCACACAAAATTAGATTGGCACAAATACTCAAGAAATACAAAAATAGAAAGGTATAGATATACCTTCAGAAATCGAAAATAATTAAGTCACAGAAGAAATTAATTGTTTTCATAATAATTTACTGTTATGCATATTTCCAAATTATTTTCTGAGAAATTATTATATCTTCTAGAAGCTAATAGTATATGTTTCAGACAGGAAAAACTTCGTTCTACATGTATATTTGTCTGTGTCGAGCTTCATTTTGACGTACATTTCCACTCTGCTAAAATCGGTCAAAAACTGAGTTCATTCTTTTTGTACGTCGCAGGGCGTCTGTTCCGAGAAATTCGATGAATTTGAAACACAGTGCATCTTTTCGCTAAGCTTCGCGCCCGGACATAAAGTCAAATGTGACTCGCGCATATCGTCTCGTGTCGGTAAGTTCAGCGAAGACTGATAAAACAGATACTTTATCCGATTGGAAAGATAGACCCCGAGCATAGCGTTTGTTGAGGGGCTGCAACCAAGGGCCGCGGACCTATCCCTGCTGCAATATCTCAGAAATTTTAATTAGACAATAGGCATCACGAAATGTACAGACGCTCAGTTCATAGGGCAAAAAAATGCTGAATTAATACATCTGAAACGCCACTCGAGTTTCACAGTCTACGCGAATGTAGTTCCGAATTATGTCATAAAAAAAGTTTTTCTTAATGAAAACTTTAAAAAACATAAATTAAAACACGTTGATAGTATAAAGTTATATTTGTGCAATAGAACTACGAATCTTAAAGTAAAATCCCCTGAACATTTTATGCAGTATTACCTAAACCGTGCAATACCCCATTTTAGGCCAATGACAGAAATAATCATACAAAAGTATTGAATTTTTGTGTGTAATCTTCAGTTATTTACAAATATGACATATATGTTGCCAGAAAATGTTTACCTTTAACCAACAATGATTTACAGCATGGTGCGTTCACGCACCACTGGCCCTTCGTGGGGTATATGCGATCTTAATTAGAGAACAATTTACATCAAAATGATAAAAATTTCTTAAACTTATTGATTAAAACTTTTATTTATTGTATAATTTTAAACAAAAATATAAGTTTTACATAATATTAAAAAAGAAAAAAATAGTTTTTGTGAAAATTTTCAAAACCTGGATAAAGATGCTTTTTCACATTTTGTACAGAAAAACATTGTGTGGTTTTTACACACATCGCATCTTCTCCGGGCACTTTGTTCATGTTTCCTAATGAGGAGGCCAATATTATCAAACCTCATTTCTGGAATGATGCGGCTTTTGCCAGTTCGCCGTGTTTTTGGACTGATTCCGAAAGAAGAAATTTCGTCGCTTTGCAGTAAAGTACTAGCTACATATGACCTGAAATCAATTTGTGAAATTTTCTCTTCAGATACCAAACAATGAACTTTCCATGCATTTACAATAGAGCTGTCTTTGGCATTGATAAACAGTGGCTACCACCATTTCTTACCCCTAGCACTGATGCGATAATTCGCATTGTGCGCGATAATGCGATAATTGTCGTGCAAATCGACTCCTCCCATATACCTGTCCCTTATCCCTTATTTGTTGCCACTGTTACAACAGAATTATCGTTCTATCTTACGATAAGTACTTCATTTTTTTTGTCGAAAGAAAAATCATAAAATCCTTTTGCTTCCCTCTTTACAACTTTGATGGTTTGAAGGGAGTACCTGGAATTCTATCTTCGCGAATTGTTCCAGTTGCAAGATAGCCTCGTTCTTTTAGGACAGTGAATAATTTAAAGGATGTAAAGAAATTATCAAAGAAAACTTTGTGATGGTTTGGACGATCGACAACTTTCAGTAAATGAAGGACGACATCTGCGCTAAGCCCTTTATCTGAGACTTTGAACCCCCGTATGATTCAAACTGAAACAAATAACCTGTAATTCCTGCCAGACGCCACATTTTGAAGCCAAAACGGACAGGCTTACCCTTGATAAACATCTTTGCAGAGTGTCGTCCGAAGTATGGAACCATTTGTTCGTCAGTGGGACAAATTATATGAAAAAACTCCAAACTGCATAAAGTTTTTGTTCAAAAGATTGAATAAAAGTCTCAACTTACTGAACCTATCATTTAAATTTAAAATCTTGTTATCTGCACAATGTATATTTCTTTTGATTGCCCTAAATCTATTTCTGCTCATGGCTTTCTTTACAATCAGAACTTCTTTATCTTCGTCAGTTGACCAATACATATTCATGTTTTGGAAGTGTATGATAGCCCGTGAGAATAAGAATGCCTACAAAGCGCTTCAATTCGCACACACTGACATTAAAATCATGCCGATTACATTGTTAAGCGTATCTTATACTCTCTTCTCGGAGCAGTTTCCAAACGTTTGGTCCACAAAAATATCAAAAATTTCCAATGCTGTACAGCTAGCAAGCTTCTCTCTCATCACTCGAATCGCTTCTTCTTCTGCAGATTCTGGTGTTGTAGTATAACGTGGATGATATTTTTTCCATTGGGGTGCCTCGAAACAATACTTTCGTTTCTTGATTGATGTACTTTCTGGTAAAGTGTCAGAGGTTTCAGAGGATAAATTTTGAAAGCTTTCCGAAACGGTTACGAAATTATTATTGCTTTCTCACCTTACGAATACTTCGTAAGAACAGAAAGTTATGTAATCGTGCGCCGGAAAACGGGGAATTTACTTTTTGACTAATTTATAAGTACTCATTCCGCATTTCACTCCAACGGTGAAGGCGGTTAAAGCGTGTTGGAGCTGAGCGCTTAACTTCGAAAGATGCTGGATTCGAATCCCAGATAGGGATTTTAATTTGATGAATGTGTGTTGCAGAAAAAAAAACATTGTTAAGTGTAGTAACTTTATTGAAAATCATTTGAAGTACTTCTACTCACGAATAGAATCAATGCAGATAAATATACCGGACTTGTCTTTGTTTTCCAAATTGCATATTTTAAACAATTTTTCAACTCTGTTATTCGCTTTCTGAAACGTATGTCATGTCAAATCAATCGTTGTTTGGTGTATATCTGTATGAACCAATTTAAGTAAAATAATGAGTATTTCAACGTTAAATTGAAATACAATATAATCAGAATGCATGCCATCAACTTACATATCCCTAACTTTGATAAAACCCTGTTGCTAAATTTAGAAAAACTAGTGGTGTTGTAGAATGGCAGACTTCATCGGAGATCTTAGATTTCTAATCTCTAAATTGAACTTGTTTTTCTGGAATGAAAGATGATCTTCAAAGATAACTTCTTAGAGCGCCTAATGGACATTTTTTTATATTCTCCGGATATTTCGGTTTCCTAATGCGAGAAATGAAACCACCATACTCTATTACTATTACATAAGTGCAAATGTCATGCATATCAATTGTGGTCGCTGTCGTTAATCAGCGAGCATTGGCACAGCTCCGAGGGAAGCTTTGCCGGTTCGAGTCCTCGTCGGCGAATATTATTAGTCAAAATTCTCTGTTGTCACAGGAAATAATTGAGAATTTTAGAAACTTTATTGAAAACCATGTGAAGCCATTTGAGTCACAATTATTGATAATTACGATAAATGAACTGGAAGTGTCTATATATATTTTTTCGAATTTTTAACTTTTAACAATTTTTCACGTCTCTTCTTGGATTTGTAAAGCGTATGTACCATCGTATCAATTGTTTATCATGCATCTTACCATTTTATAGCTCGATCCGATTCCTTTGATGGTTCGACCCATACGGTGCTAGTGTGGCGTAGTAGTATAAGTGCCGGTTCGTTAACTTTGAGTATCGGATTTCGGGTCTCGGTATGGAAAACGTTTGCTGGTAGAATTCACTTTTTATGGTTTATGAAGTAGTGGAATAGCATTTAGAACCATATTGAAGCAGTGCGAGAAAGTATGTGCGTTGAAAGCACCACTAGTTAGAGTGTATTCATTTTGGCATTGGTCTCCCTTTCGAACTCCTCGATCTTGTATGAATTTGTCTCTCTGTTCTCACAGTTGCACGGCTTCCTGTTCACGTGAGACCTGCCGCCGCGCGTGCGACGGGCGCCGCGGTCTTTCTTGTATGGGTTGCGTCAAAGGCGTGGCGATCAGTTGCGATTTCGAGGAGAATCCGCGCAGGCTCCTGTAAGTACCGCGTTATATTCGCGGTCGCAAGAACCTTTTTTCTGAAATATCATGTTGGTATTTCAGCACTTAAAGGGAGTGAACCAATTATGAGAATATTCCTTTGCCGTAACGTGTGTAAAGTCGCCGACCTCTCCCGAGGATCCCGAAGAAATGGGGGCATACTTGCGATATTTTTGGAAATGACAAGTCGAGCGTTGTAGCGCACACATAAAAGTATTGTAACGAGGATTGCGTCATCTGACGGAGTTCGGTGCGCCGAGCGAGCCTCGGGTCCGGGAGTGTTCGCGGGTCGCCGAGAGGAATGGAGCAGTTTCGGAACCTTCCAGGCCTGGACGCCTGTCGGGTAAAAAATGAGCGGCCTCGGCGGTTGGCAGTCAAGTCCAGACAAGTCCAGTCAAGTCCAGTCCAGTCCAGTCGAGACGAGTCCGAGTCGAGTCCGAGTCGAGTCCGAGTCGAGTCCGAGTCGAGTCCGAGTCGAGTCCGAGTCGAGTCCGAGTCGAGTCCGAGTCGAGTCCGAGTCGAGTCCGAGTCGAGTCCGAGTCGAGTCCGAGTCGAGTCCGAGTCGAGTCCGAGTCTGAGCTGTGAAATGGGTAATTATGAAAATCATTATAGAAATCAGAAGGAATAAAATATTTCCTTCGACCGAAGCACGGCTTTCTTGGATCCAACGCGTGTTGATGCGGAGGCAATACTGCCCATAGCTCAAGGTACAACAGTCGTGAAGATAATGCACGTTTTCTAGCTTTCAGCGCGCGACGCTGGCTAAATGACGAGCGTTGGCTCGTGTGCCGTTCCGCCTAAGACAATGTTAGTTTACGATGCGCTCTTGCGTCAACGCAACGCTCTTGTCACAGTAATCTTAGTTTCTAGTGTTTTACGGACGCATCGTATCCAATCCCACACGTCAGGTGGCAGCTAATAAACCAATCAGATTTGCTCTTGAAAATACACTCTGAGAGCGTTCTTCAAAGCAGACCGTCTGCTTGTCGACAAAGATGCAAGTTTCCAGCTTGTTTGCATGGTTCACGAATGCGAAGAATCTACTGTTCGAACAAAATTTCTGTCTACCTAACAATTGGAAATGGGGTACAGCGATGATGCCAGTTATTCGGGCGGTAGATACGTGGTCGTTTTTGCATCAGATCATCTGTTGATGCATGCACGTCTCTTTTATTGAAGTAGAATAACGAATTGCAATGATACTGGTTTATTTCACTGCTACACATTACTGCCTTCCTTACACTCGTTATTACGCTAATTCATAGAAAAGAATAACTAATCATTTTTGCAGAATACGCTCAAAGCCAATGAAAAATAAGTAGAATGAGAGGTATTTTAGAAGGAAAATGCGTAGTATGGTGAAATATTTATAAAAGAAAATGATGTAACCTTTCGGTGATACTACTAAAAAGCGCTCGGCGGTCTTCAATTTCCAGTTGCGTCACGGTGTACAGATTTCATTATTTTTAACAAGCGTCGGTGACTCTGCAGTGACATTACAATAAGAAGCCTTGATTGGATAATAGAATCTCCTCTCCCTTGTCAGTCGCTAGCTGTCAAGTAGATAGGAATTTTAATCGGAAAAAATAGTTCTCGACTTTTAGACGAACATGGTACAATGCTAAAAACATCTCAGCATAAGCTCGCAACACTGCTGCTGGTGTTGAGATATAAAATATTTATGCAATGTCTTTGAGACTTGTAACCGTCGGCGGTTGATGCCCCTGAGCCATTTCTCGCGGTGCAACCCGGTACGACTAGGAAACCGAAAAATTCAGAAAATGTCAAAAATATGTATTTTGAGCGGCGATAGATTGCAGGTGGTAAGAGAATGTGGGCAGTCCGAATAAGTTAGTCGAGACCAAAGGAAATAGAAAACTAATACAGGAAACTCTGTGCCATTCTGTAGCACCACACGTTCTTACCGTGATGCGTGGTACTGTTGTACTCGTAAACACGATAATTTGAAATAATCTGGTCATGTATGAAACCAATGGTTTCCTTCCTCTGGCGATACCTTTAAATCCTATGATACTCCTAGTTTCTAAAATTGTGTGTCTCAATAAACTTATTGAATTCAAAGAGTCGTGTTAATATCAAAAGTACTTGATATCATCCATTACTTAGTAGCAATATATACATTTATTTGTGGTGTACAAAGTAAACCAATATTACCTGCTGCAATGAAATTGAGGAAGTATCTCAGTTTTACTTTGTCGTAAAACAAACAGTTGCCTGCACTTCCGCAGGTTGTTTTCCAAAGCTGGCACGTATTATCTGTAACAAATAGGATTGGATAGGTGATGCACCGAAAGGGAGGGAGAAACTTACAATTTAAAAGAAATATCCATTGAAAAATGTTACTCACCCCAAATCATACCATAAATAGTTGGAGCCGGAAAAAACACAAGGACACTCAGTACAATTTGAGTTAAGGCAATGGAAAGAGATTTATCTTTCTCATCAACACATCTGCAACATAGAGGATTTATTACAAGAAAGTGAAAATTAAACTTCTGTCTGCACGTACAGTAATCCCTCAACATTCGCGAGAGTTAGGTTCCTATAAAACATCGCTAATATTGAGTCTATCTTTTCATGAAGAAAGTTGGGTTAGGTTCCTGGGTATCGAAAAACTGTTAAAAAAATCTGACAATAATTTACAGTAGAACTGAGTAAGCGCTACTACAAACAGAATTCACAATTAACATCCCAAAATGAAGAAATAAAATAACGTGATAATAAATTAAACGTATTTCAAAGTTGAAAGTGATTAGATATAGGATTTGGTATTTCATTTTTGTTTCATCACCCTCTTCATTGTTCTAATATTCAAATATGGAAAAGTTGCTGCTTCTATTCTCTCTTAAATTTCGATGTTATTTCTATGTTCGGGTCACATTTGAATGTCGGTTCCGCCAGAGCTTTTTGATTTTAGAACCCCATTAACAGTTTTCACATTGAAGTTACTCCAGGATGCAGTTTCGCTTCCGTTATTTCATCATTACCGTCGAGAAGGTTTCTTCACTGTTGATTTCTCGAAGCTCCTCTTCAATGAGCACATTATAATGAGAGTTGCACAGATTCTAAATGGCTTTTCTGTATATTTGTCCAAAACCGTTACCTCCAATTTAACGCAACTAAATTATTTTACAATTATGTTACTCTTTAAATGTGAATTGACATTTGGCTGGCCTAAATCTAAAGTGATCTATGAAACATTTTGGCTAAAATTCAGGTTATAGTAAATTTGATCTCAACGGGTGAGTATCTATACATTCTAAAGTGTCTATGTCTTATTTGTCGTTGTAGTTAGCTGCATAATAAAAGTATTGGAAGATGGTTTTAATGTAGTAAGTCAGTTCTTAAGTGGTCTAAGGCACATTGTACTATAAGTACTGTAGACCACTTTAGTTCCAGGCTAGCCATTTCACCTTTGAAATGTTTGCAGAAAGTGATACTTTGAGCTCCGACATCTTCCAAGTTCGTTTCACAGATGACACTGATAAAGGAAGTAAATGTGCTCGCTTTAAAAAAAAGTAGTACGACCAAAAGATGCACTCGCGAATGTTGAAGTCGAGAATGTTAAAACCGGTAGAATTTCTCTAATGGTTGAAACTCGGGAGTAGCGAATTCGCGGATGTCGAGGGATTACTGTACTTGTCTTTTAATATTTAAAATGTAATAAAACTTAATTTATTTAAAGCATTTAACTAAAATTAAATGAATACGTTAAGTAGAACACACATCATTTTGTGGTACTTGATGAAAAGAAATCTCACTAACGCAACCCTTCAGTAAATCATAAATTATGAAAACTTTCTGTCACTAAACATAAAACATTTCTATAGAAAATTAGAAATTGAAAGTATTATCTTCAAGTCAAAAGCAAATACATAGGCATGCGAAATTTAATTTTTCTTAACCAAATTTTTGTGAACCTATTCAAAATTTGCGAATCATGTTTCAAACCATTATTGAATGACAATGAGCACTTATAATATTCGTTTTTGCACAAATTTCTCATTTTTAATCACGCTTGAAGTTCAGTTGCGCGAAATCAAAAACGTTACTCCACGTGTCCAGAAGTTTATAGTAAATTTCCTGATCCGAAGTTTTTTCCAATATCTTTGTTTAGTTAAGGAGTTACAGTTTCGTCTTTTAGAACATTTATTATTTCTATCTTTCTGAACGCCAACTGAGATAGTTTTGTCTTTTAAAGCTTAACGGATATTAACCCAAAAATCGAAACCGTCGCACTCCGAAATGGCTTCGCGGAAACTCGTGGCATTTTATTAATTTATTTTATGACAAGAAAGTTAAAAACTGTGTGTAACGTACGAAGAGAAGTGCTACTTTTTACAGTTTCTTCTGCCTGACATGATATTACTGCCATAACTCATATTTATGTAAAATGGAATGATCAAATATTAGTAGCAACGATCGGTTTTGGTATGAATTGATGATAAAACATTCAAAGTTGCTCCAATGTTTGCCACTCAAACTTGAACATTTGTTCTACCCGGCACGGATTAATGTCATCCAAGTCCGCACCGAATGCAAAATGCAATGCAAAATGCCCGCTGAGTGTAGATATTTATTATTTATAGGTAGATTTATGCAACCTGGTGGCAGAACACTAAAATTTACATATTGTAATTAGGAATTAAATACAATGTAACTTAAAATTATTTTAAGACAATAACAGTAATGTTAATAAGAAGAAAAAGATAACAATGTTAACAATAAAGGCATTAATAAAATAACCGCATTAATTCTACTAGTAGTAATTTCTAGTAGTAATCATAGAACCATCAGTACGAATATCCTTCTGCACAACATGCACATGATTGTTCGTCCCGCCACGCCGTTACGATTACTGGGAATGTCGCGCAGGGGATATCAATCGATATCCCCTCAGCCACCGTAACCCCGTAATCCCACGGTGCCCACCCCAAATATGAGAGTCTTTTTGCTGGATCGTATGTAACCAGCGCATACATCCTTGAGCTCCAAAATCTTTATCCTAGAATTTTACTCTAAATACTTGTATGATGAATAAAAGTACCATCAAAGCGATTGAAAACATCAAAACATTTGAAAAACTAGAATTTTGCGCTCCCGAGCTATTGAAACATTTTTGCATTGACAAACAAAATTCAGGTTTGATTTTTTAGTACTGCTAACAAAACAGCAACCCACATCCCTGGCTCTATAATAAACGCAACAAGCAAAAGGAGGACTCAACATGACGTACACATAGGGAAGCTTCATTTATGTCCAGAAGCAAAAAACGAAACCATATTTTCTCAATGGATCAGATAAAGTAGTCGAAAAACCCGTTCGAGATGACGGCCTTTGACACAGAACCTCATGTTCTTCGCTTGTTACAGGGATATTTAGTCCGTTTAAAATAATTAATCACAAATGTTAATTAATTTATTATATATAATTGTTAAAATAAATAATACATTTCTTTTTATTGTCAAATAATCAGTAATTGTATAGAAATAGTTAAGCAACAAAAACTATTGATTTGGCACATTATCTTCAGGATCAATTTTAAATTCTCTGTTGTCATCTGTAGTGCAGTCGATAAGTCATTTTGCCTTGCAAAAGGTTTAGGTAGAAGATTTTATTTTATTTTGTTTATATTGTTATTAGTAAGAAAACCCTATGCTTCCCACTTCTAAATACGTCGGGAAAGTTTTGGTGGCCAAAAAAACAAAATGTCGGGCATTTTTTTGTTTTTTTGGTAATAACTTTTTAATGTTTGATCTTAGAGCAAAAACAGTTTTGTACAATTTTAAAGGTCAAACAATTCTCTACAAATTTGTTTTACAAATTATATAACGACGTTTAAAATTGAAAAGAACTATTTTTGCGCTAAGATCAAATATTAAAAATGTTATTACCGAAAAAACAAAAAAATGTTTGGGGTTTTGGCTACGAAAACTTTCCCCGGCGTATATTGAAGTGAGAAAATTAGGGTTTTCTTACTAATAACAATAAAAAAAATGAAAAAAATACAATCTTCTACATCACTGTTTGCAAGGTGAACCTGTTTTGGCTCCCTATCGACTGCACTTTGGCAATGTGTTGTTAAATAACGTACATGTATGTGTGGATTTCTTGTAGGGAGATGTTGAATCTGACACCTGATGAAAGATTCCTACGAAATGTGTTTTAAATATTTATATCTGTATAGCATGAAAATATGTCCCTTCCCTAGTCAGTTTCGACAAAAAATACAGAGCCGTAAATAAGTAGGCAAGACAGTGAGTAGTAAGATTCGAAGCTAAATGAAGAGAGGTTTGCAAGACTCACGTGAGTGGCATTTGATTATTATTGGTACACTTTATAACGCAATCTAAAAGTCTGGGATGTGCTTCTGTGGGGCTCTAGGATGTGCTTTCCCGGAATATATCTTTATGCCATATCTCAGAACGTACGTTTTGAAAATTCACGCAACGAGCTGCAAGAAGACTAAAATAGAAAGAATTTTGAATGCCTTGGATAATGAACTTAATTTAGTATTCAATCCATTGATATAGATGTTGTATTTGAAGTTTGACTAAATTGAGAGATCCCGAGCTTTTGTTATCTTATCATCAGCCAGTTGCTTATGATCACTTTCAACGCCCTTTGCGATTGCTTGTTTCAAATGCCAAACTGCAATGAAACCGTTTCTCCCTCTTTACTGTTAGTTTGTTCTAACAAAACCTTATTTTATTTCTGAAAATTTACTCTATTACTTCTGAAATTGTACTCTTTATTGTTTCTTTTTTGAAAAAAAGCATTCGTGTCATCAGTAAACAGATCCGGTCTTCCGTTTCTAAAGGATGAGAGCATGTCGTTTACATTTAAAAGAAAGAGGACAGATTGAACCCGTGTAATCTTATTCTTAACACTGTTCTTTGAATAAGTCATTTCTGCCAGAACCAATGATTCATTGTTAAGAGGCGGGCCAATGGTAGAATTCCTAGCTTAATGAAGTGACCGTTAAAAGAATCACGCGGGTGGCATTTGCTTATTATTCGTACAGTTTTTTCAGTAATCTAAAATTCTGGGTGCTAGACGATGTCTCCCCAGAATATTATGCTGTATCTCAAGTGGGAATGAACATTTGTGGAATACTCACAAGTGACATGAAGGCTGACTGAATTTGAAAGAATTCTAAACACGTAGCATAGTTTTGTATTCAACCTCATGTAAATGGACGTTACATTTCAGGTTTAACTGAATGTAGAAACAACAATTTACCTTATTAGTCATTGGCATATAGTTTTGTTCAATGGAGTTCACAATTGTTTATTTTGAAATGGAAAACTGCATTGAAAACTTTTTCCTACTTTTACACTGAATTTATTTGACACATCTGATATTGTACAAGTTACTCTTCATTGCAAATATCAGTGAAGGGGATAGTATCTACTTGGCTGCCCGGGAGACGCCGCGTCCTAGGCACTGGTGCTAACGTTTCGGCCGCCATTCAGCGCCTTCCTCAGAGCTAAATGCCAGAGGCAAACATTAAAAAAGAATTCAAATTAAATGTCCAATCACACAACTAATCTATCAGGTGAATAAAATACCATTTCATGTCAATGAATTAATCCTACAGATTGAACCTAAGTGCACGTATACGAACCTGAATGCAAGAAGCATATTGCCAGAATGCCCAGATGCTTGTAAGAAATTCAAAATGCACTTCAGAATTATGAATGCCATAAATGTATTATTGCAGTCAGTACCGCAAGGTCCAATCTCGGCAATTCCATTGGGTATGCAAGTACAATCGCCATACACCTGTCAACGAAATAGAAAATGGAAAAAAAAATGAAAAAATCCCCATATAAATATATTGTAAAGGAAATTGAAGCATTGTCTATACATCATTTGTACAAATTGGTTCAGACAAGTGTGAATGGAATAGGACAATCCACAATCAACCCCTGGGGTTCAGTACAAGAAATGAGTCAAGTTGTTGTATGAAATAAAACTTGGACTGAAACAAGTACACTTATCACAACCTGTATATTCGTGAGAACATTTTGTTTTCCCTGGTTTTCCCCGGCCGTTTAAGGTAAATGCTGGGACGTTGTGTTTTTACTTTCACTTTGTGAGCCCAGGGGCAAGACATATCTAAATTGTATTTTATTTAATTTACTAAATGTACTGTTTCAATTTTTATCTATATATGTATGTATTACGTGGTTAGGCGGAAGAGCGGGCCTGATGGCCCGAGTCTCGCCACATAAATAAAGTCACTATTATTATTATTTTATTTAACATTCGTAAGTAGTCCCTTACCTCCTTGAATCCTCCAAACCCAAAAAGTATTAGACCATTTATTTGCATTATAATTTCACTTAAGCTTCCTTGATTTCTTGGAAGAGAGCAGCTCACTTGTATTATAAACAGTGACAAAATATCATATTATTATGAGTGGCAAACATTTTTGCATTTAATGGAGTTGACTTAAATGTAATGAATGTGAAGGATTTTTTTTTAAAAAAACGCATCTAAATATTCATGCCAAATGCAACCCGCAACATTTGAAAGCATTGTAAAAATCTAGATAGTTAAATATCTCCTATGTTGGAGTCGGTCATTGTTTGTGGCGTCACTCTTAGAAGGCTTAGATTCCTCCATATTGTTTATATGCTTCCTTTGTACACCGTAGTTGTACACAGGTTGATGAGGTTTATTTGCATAATTATCTATTAAAGATTATGCAACTAAATGCTCTCGTAGCAACAATTAGAAGTATTAATAGTTGCTTGATACCGATGAAGATTATTTTTTAAGTGTGCAGTGCAACCGTTAATTTATCGTTCAGCCACGGCCAGCAAAGCCTTCACCTTGTAGAGGGAACTAGAATGCAAATGGTACACATGTTCCCATGTTTCAATTTCCTGATCTTCATCAGTAGGATTTCGTTCCACGCAACATGCGAAAATAAGATTTTTGTTTCTTGAACATTGATTGACATTCTTGTTTCAGTGACAGGTTTGTGACAAAACCAACATGTACTTGGTCAAATTCTACATCATATCTACTAATCACTAAACGCTCATTTTATTTTTATTCAAAATCTTTTAGTTTGTTATCGCTCACTCCTCAAATTTTAAACTCTGCTAATTTAAGTCAATATACGAGTACATTTATGGACAAGGCATTTCAAAAGGGGAAGATATTTTTTTGAAAACGTGAATTAACTAGTGGTGCTACAACAGTACTAGTGGTTTCTGTTTTACTTGTGCCAGTATTTTCGTTATCAGTAGTGATACGGTGAAATTTTCAAGTCAGCGTATTCATCTGTGATATTGCATTGAAAAAGCTGGAAAATACTTTCTTTGGAGTGATTAGTAATTTCAACAAATTAATTTATATCTTCTAGAAGTTGAAGCATTTGCAAGAAAACTAGAATGACTATTCTCGTAGTACACAGTACTGTAAATGCTCTTTTGAGCAGGTTAGTAAAAGATCTAGATGTTACCTGCAAGCAAGTTAAATTTATTATCAAACAGATCGATTTATTCATCAATAAATATAGGTGGAATAATAGTTGGTAAAGCATATGACAGTACAGATGCAAGTACTTCATCTCATGTTTTATTGTTTGTATTATATAAAAGCAGCTCTCTTATTATTTTAGTAGTATAAATGAGTTTACGCAACCGACCTTCATAAATGAGATCACTAAATAAAGAGAACTTTACGAATTCGTGACAATTTGTACCTTGACTTTAAAAACATGAAGCATTTGTTGAAAAAAATGCAGCATTATTTAAATCTGTTTAGTTGAATAACTCCTAAACGAAGCTTTCTAGGACCTTAAAGTCTGGAAATATGAGACAGAAGGCCACAAAGCATCGTAGGACCGTTCCTCGCACCGTAATCTATAGGACGAGAGCTTCTTGGACATTCTATTCGATTTTGCTCGTCCGGCGCGTGTCGATAGTACCCCACCTGTTCAGAGACGTGAAGAATCTGCAACTGTATGTGATTAAACTATACTTGATAACTTATTACTTAATATTTTAGGCGATTAAATTGCACGGGTGTGTCTCTCAGTTAGATAATAAATTTTTAAAAAATTCCAAAGGGTAGGATTGTGCTTGCCCGATCCTGTATTTTTGCATGGACAACTTTACGTAGCTTTCTCGCGAGTAAAAAGCTTTGGTAATATTTTTGTGAATGTCAAGAAAAGCGAAAATCTAACTTCCAAGGAAGTGTCGTGAATTGTTCCAAAAAATGTCTGCATAATTGAATAAACTTTATCCAAAATTTGTTTGTCCAATTCCATAGTTCTTTTTTATTTTAAATTCTGTAAATACATTGTAAGTTACTTTTTTAAAAATTTTTGAACAAATAATCACGTTTTGTTAACAACTTCCTATCTTAATGCTTTCAATCTCAAATTATTATGAAGAAACAAAATATTTAGGGCATACAATTGATGAAGGGAATCAGAAGACTTAAAAACAAGTTTTTAACATTTTTTGCACATTAGTTTATTTTTTATGAAATGTTGCCATATGGCTACAGGAGGCACATATGGAATTTAATGCATTATATTTTTCAAGAAATAAATACAGTAAAGTAAGCCTCAATTATAAAATCAGTTCTTTGGGTTTGTAATATATATATATATATATATATATATATATATATATATATCGACAAGTTGCTAATTTGTACAGTAACAATAATTAATTCTGTGGTGGTAGCACAGATTTTGTGGTAATCCATGATAAAGTTCCAAGGGTAATGAGGTATCAATCACAATAGTAGATTAATTTTTTATTAAAAGTATTTTATTAAAATTTATTTTTATTAAAATTCTCAACATATTAAACAAATTAATCTACTATTGTGGTTGATATCTCATTATCATTGGAATTTTAACAAGAATTGTTTCAACTGCTTCCAGTGCGCCTGGAAGGCACTATTTTCTTTATCAACAAACGGCATTTATTTCTTTCAGACAAAATTCCATTTATGTATTTTTACGTTCTCTTTGATCAAGGCGGAAATAGATTCAACCTTTGAATTTATTTATCTAGTTGTGATCTGAAGCTTGATGTAACTTTCCTATTTTTTTAAACATAATGTTTCCCTCGGTTATGTAGTTTGTTTTGTGAATTTCGATATTTTCATTATTTTCATTTCTGTTCAGAATTCAACAATATTTCTCTAATATCGACAGCCTTATCATCTTGACCAAATAACGGATCACTAATGTAATTCTCGTTGCTATGTCAAAAAAGAGACCAAGTTATTGAATTTATTTGTCATTTATACATTTATTTAAATCTATATTATAATCAAAGAACATCTTTGCTTCAAATTAGATAAATATCATTACCTAAATGTAGTTACGATAGATATGAATGAACTTCAATTTTTTAGGTTATGTATGCTCTATGTGCCTGTTGTAGCCACATGGCAACAACACTTTTCTTATTCAAATATCTCGTTAGATTTTACATAAATAGATACATTGTGATAATCAGTACTGTAAACAAACCCTATTCTTCAAAACGGAAAATACATTTATCTCTGAAATACACCATCATTGAAAAACTTTGAAAATAATGAGACCATGCAGTGTCGTGATTAATATTTGAACGCGCGCCAAAGAGAAAACAACTTCAGAATTCCACAGAACAAACGTAGATCTAATATTCTATTTACTAAATGATTCAAATAAGTCACAGAAATGCATAGAAATTGCAGTTATTGGTTAAAACGATATTCAAGCGGTATAACCAGGCCAAGAAAGTGATGTAGCCATATGGCTACTGTGGCACTGAAATGGTTAATATGGAAACGAAAATATAGGGAAGAGGATGGAATTTAATGTGTGAGAGATTTCGCACGGGTACGCTAATTTAATTAAACCTGGGCGTTGCCCGGGTTTTCCAAATTTCTTGTAAAAAATAAAACGTCTTCGTGTCTCTCTCTCTCTCTTTCTCTCTGTATCTGTTTGTATCTGCCTCTCTCTGTGTCTCTTTACGTTTGTCTCTATCTCTGTCTCTGTCTTTGTTCCTCTGTCTCTCCCTGTGTGCCTGTCTCTGTTTCTCTCTGCGGCTGTCTGTCTGTCTCTCTCTCTCTACGTTTGTCTCTCTCTGTGTCTCTATCTCTATATATTTCTGTCTCTTTGTCCCACTCTGCCTCTCAGTGTCTGTGTCTCTTGTCTCTCTCTCTGTCACTCTGTCTCTGTCTCGGTCTCTGTCTCTATCTCTTGCTGTCTCTGTCTCTCTCTGTGACCCTGTCTCTTGTCTCTATCTTCCTCTCCGTCTCCACGCATACGGCACAAACAGAGAGATCCCGATGGCACGATTATTTATTCACACATGTATTAATACATTATCATACATTACATACATTATCAATGTGTTTTAATAAATATATACTGATTTTATCTTAAGAATTTAACTGTTTACTTATTCTGTTCAAGTTATTTAACAATCTTTTTTGCTCTGTACAAAAGAACCGTTCAAAAATTCAGACGTTGAGCGAGCGAGTATGGCGTGGCGCAGCGCGCAAGTCAGTGCGATAACAGGAGGTCAGCCGAGCAGCGCCGACGCAGCCGCACACACGATGTAACCAGTCTTGCGCGCACTCGCAAGTCTCGCAGATTCGGAAGATTCTTAAACGGGGGCGGCCAATGTGCCGGCGCTGCCGTATTCAACGCAGATGCTTTTCTTGTTATACTGTTCACACATAGAAGGGGGAGGTCCAATGATGCCGATGCAACGTTTTTGTGAGGCGAGAATGGGAGAGTCCGCATTCGCCGAGACGAATTCACCAATTATTCTCCTCCATCGGCTTCTTGAATGTTCACCAGCGACGCGTGTCCGTCGGGGGCGATGATGATCCACATGCGCCGATGTCGCGCGGGGGCAGCCAATGTGGCCGCCGCAACCAAAGGCGTGGGGCGCATTCCGTCACGCACCGTACCTACATCGATGCTGTCTCTTCCGGGCCGCGTGTAACGGCGCCTTCGTCGCCTTCGTCGAGAAGAGGGCCGCGTCCTATCGCCACTTCGGGGGACAGTCAAAAACGTAGGCATGTGGATGGCAATCTCAAAGTCATTCTCTTCTTGATATGCGTTCGCAGCCGTCACTCGCCACCCGTGTCTGATGGGGATCACCAATAAACGTATTCTTTCACAAAATGCCGGTTCTTCCCGTCCATATCGCAGAATGTTGGACGCACGAGAGAAGCCGCAGCTCCACTCGGTCCCGCACGCGAATATCAGCGTTGCCTTCAAGTTGAGGTTCAAGCCAGGACCAGGCGACTTCCAAGTCGAAATTCAATAAAACATTGTTCTTATTGGGCTTCATAGCGTTGCTAAACATCTCGAAGCGTTCTGAAGCTACAGTCGACGCCAATATTTCTTCTTTTAACTCTTCTTCTTCATCATGGTTACGGCAAGTAATTGAAACATTTGAAGAATGTATGGCCATCTCCATGGAAGCGGCGTTGGGGCGAGGTCGCGACGATCTTTCAGTGGATATAGGCGTTTTATTTAAATAATTCCTGCTGGTCTTGTAGATGGTATTGTTAATTATAAAAGGAACGTATTGTAACTTATTAAAAGATTATCCACCCAATTAAAAAGCCAGGAATCACAGTAACACGTCGTCGGTGAAACGCTCGTGATCTGTCCGTCCGTCTGCGTGCCGTCGGAAGAACTGGTATACACGGCAACGCTCAACCACAATGAACCCCAGGTGGACCCCTAGTTTCAATGGAAATTGAATTAAAATGAAGCGCAATTATGTTCGCGCAGCGTCATGTAGTGGAACAGAATTGATAGCACATAAACCTCCTGGTTAAAAAAACATATATAAGTGCCAACTTTCATGGAGATCGGTCACAGGATGTCGGAGTTTCTCTTATACACATACCAACATCCATTTATGTATATATATATATGTGGTGTCTTGGGAGGAAACGTTGAAACTGAAAATTATCCCTTTAGACAATTCTAAGCTTATTTTGTCCAATAAACTACGTGGATATTCCGAATGGTTGAACCGCAATAAGCACTCAAAAGTTGGTTTGAAAAATTGATTTTTAGGCAAAAATGTGCATTATAGAATCATAGAAACACTCCAGAAGCATGTAAATTGTTTATTATTAACAAAAGAAATTAATGTATTTGTTCAGAAAGAAAAATTTAGCGAGAAATAGAAAAGCACTCAATTTACATAATTTGACTCCTTTTTTATTTCTCGCTTAATTTTTCTGTCTGAGCAAGTATATTCATTTCTTTTGTGAATAATAAACAATTTACATGTTTCTGGAGTGTTTCTGTGCTTCCATAATGCAAACTTTTGCCTAGAAATCACTTTTTCAAACCAACTTTTGAGTGCTTATTATACTATTTTGAGTGCAAAATTATACTTAAATTAATCGAACACTCTGTTCTTTCGAATCTACCAATTAAAATGAATACCATCCATGTTTAAATTACTTCCGTGCACGGTCGTTACCTTTAATTTTATAATAATATTTGCAAACGTTTGCTACTCATGAATATTTGATCCTTTTAAAGTTTAGCAACACTTTGCCTATTAATCTACAAACAAATCAAATCACACATTTATGTACAACCCTATTAATTCACTGAATTTACAAAAACTACTTCTGCAATCATCAATCTGCACGAAATCTTTCCTTTAAATTACTCTCTGTATAAAACACATTAGCAATTGTTGGATAACAATTCACAATCAAATTTTCAAGCATGAGTGTTATTGAAGTTACAAGGCTTCATGAAATACATCAACTTTCGTTAGACTCTTTCCTACTCTCAGTTTTACATTACTTTCCTTCGCCTTAATTATTCTTACGTTTCGACACAGTTCTTTACACAGTTCCGTTTTCTCACAATGCCTAACGGTAATCCGCGTGGCTGTAGTTGTAGTTGTTGTAGTTCCAATAACCAACCCCTTCTCCCGTTCGTTCCTCGTACGTCCACGCCCTTCTCTCGTACTTTTGCGACAGGAATTTACCACGTCCTTCTCCCGTTCTTGTCTTCCTCACCAATACCACGCCCTCCTCACGTCCTCTTCGCCTTTCTTCGTGCTGGATCACGCACGCGTATTCAGAGTTCGTGCACTTCAGGAAATTTGTGCTTTTTCCTGTTTCCACTTCTGTGCCTCTATCGAATCTAGTCAATTTGTTACGGCATTCTTACTCAGTTCAATAAACGTCGCCGAATTTGCATAGGTCGTCTATTAATTTTCGTTGAACTTCGCTACTGTTTCAGGAGTTTCTACTGTAGCTCCACCGATCAAACTTCACTAGATTTTCACACGAAAATTAATTCTTTCTGATCCGTACACCTAATCACTCTCGCTGCAGAAAATGGGGACCTCACTATCGAAGCTAATCACTGTCCGTTCTGCTCAAGAAAGAACTGTTCACACCGGTGGTCTGGTCAAGAAGAAAGGTTTTCTGTTCGTTCGCCGTATTTATGCGAACCCCCTTTCGCGAAGGGGAGGGAACCTGCGTCTAGCCCCTACAGTTCTGCCTTCCACCCCTTCCTAGGCGCGGCTGACCCGCGCAATGTCACTCCCATACGATACCAGGCCGCGCTCGCGCCACCGCTTATCGCCGCCCACTCGTCTGGCCCGCGCATTTTAAACGTCTTCATGACAACCGGGAAGTCTGTGACGACTAGTACCTGTACCAATCGTCAATTCAAGTTTTCAACAATTTTTTTCCGCGTTGGTATCTTATGTTATCCTGTTTCTAAGTCAATAAAGGTAAGCAATTCATTTTATGTTTTATAAATCTTAATTTCATAAAATTAAATAATAAGGGCGGATTTTCCAATATTAGTTGTTAATCATAGGCTGATGAATATGAATTTGTTAAAGTACATTTTTACTTTCCCGTACACGTACGTATACACGGAGTGATATACGTAGTATAGGGAAGGTTATGTATTATTATTTAAGTTACTAACACTACATGGGTTTGTTATATACTTCCATGAAGGGGGCCTGGATAAAAGTATTACGGCTGGGTCCGCATTTATTTCGTTACGCTACTGGTCTTAATCTACACGAGATATCTTTTAGGAACGTTCTATAAAACTTTCGGCGTATCTTACCCCGTTGCATGAGGTTTCGAGCAAGTTCAATGACGGTTTTTAGAAACAAATTATTTTCACTTTTAAAACAATGAGTTACTAAGAGGGGAACGCTTGCTAAGAGGGGAACGCTTGCTGTCTCAATTAGATAATATTATTTTACGTAATATTATACTACGATAAAATCTATGCCCCTTATGGCACCACAAAAATTAAGTTGCAATTGAAACGTATTCTTTAAAATGCAATCACTATCTATGATTTCTCTGTAGACGATATAAATAATGTAATAAAGATTATCTTACTTCAGTTTCATTGTTGAAGACACTACAGCCTGCAAAACATGGCGAGTAGAATGTAGTATCCATCTCCCGAGAACAAATTGGTTGAATCAGCGGATTAGAACCGCAAACAATGCTGGTGTTGCAGGACGCCGAGTAGATACCACTGAAACAGGAAGTTATTGTTCTTTAGTCCGAAATAAATGTTTTCGAAAACTTTTTCTGTAATCAGTAAATCAAAGTTATAATTTTTCTGTTCTCTAATCTATTTGTAAAAAATAAAGTCGTGTTAGTTACACCAATTACAGCTCAAGAACGGCTTGGCCAATTTTAATTATCTCGGTTTTGTTAGATTCATCTCCGCCCCTAATAGCAGAATAACTATTAAAATATCGGAAAGTGGCGCTAGATGGCGATGTAGAATAAAAAAACTAAATATTCATTTCAAATGCAACCCACTACACTCTTTAAGATTTGTTAATCTTTATCTCCTAAACGAAGCGTTCTAGGGCATTAAAAACTAAATTTTTCATGCCGACAAGGATACGATTCTCACACCGTAATCTACAAGATGAAATCTTCTTAACATTCGAAACATTCTATTACATTTTTGCTTGTCCGGCTCTTTTCAATATTATCCCACCTGCTCAAAGACGTGCTGAATCTGCCACTAAATATTGATGAGAGGGACAGAGAGAGACAGAGACAGAGAGAGACACACAGAGACAGAGTCAGAGAGACTGAGATAGGAGCAGAGAGGGGTGGAGAGAGAAACAGACGGAGAAAGAAAGGGAGAGGGAAGAAGAAAAGGGAGATAAAGGGCAGAACAACGTCTGCCGGGCACCCCTAGTAATAAAATAGAAATATGTCTTTCCGAAAATTACGTAACAGTAATACTTTCCTTAATGCAAATTTTCATTGAAAACATTACACCCATTCTTAAGAGAGTACTTGAGAATACTTGTCGTTTGAGCGTTTCTCAAAATCCACAATTTGATCCTATTTTCACAGAAATGTTTTGTTTTCGGAAAACGTCATTAGAAATCTTGTGAAACACTTGTATTTACAAATGCAATAATGTATCGAAAAAGCCTATATTGTAAATTCTAACGACATAAGAGATATTTTAAACTAGCGGTGCTAAAAAAATGGCATAGACTTCCTCGTGCTCTCTAGTTTTCTTATTTCTTTCGTCTGGGCTAGCTTTTCGGCGCCGTCCAAATAACGTTTGTTTTTTTTAATTCTCAATTTTTCGTTTTCCTGATGGTAGAACGGAAATATTACTTTAACAACAGGCGCGTCCCATCATTTCCCGCCAGCAGGCACGTGCGGCACTCCGAAGTACCGCATTTATCATCTTCGATTTTCGCGTCAATAATTATTACTTCTGTTATGGAATGTGAAGGAAATATTTTTTTAATGTTTTTATACATTTTGTTTTATAATAACTAAATACCAAACGAAATAACTATATTAATAAGAATCTGATCCATCACTCGCTCCCTCCGTGTCTTGGCACGTGTTACATGTCGGGGAATGAAAACTGTGCCAACGTGCCTTCTAACGTTTCTTCGGAATCAATGCATTTAAATTTAAATTAGTAGTTAGTACTCCAAAATCTGTGTCGTAAAACTCAATAACAATACAGCAGTAACAATTCTAATGGATAAAATATGCAAATATTATACTTGCATGACAAAGCGCGTGCGTTACGGAGTGCCGCGGCCATTGCAGTGCTCAGATTACTAATGAATAACTGTCGATCGGCAGGCAGTGTGTAGAATCGTGATTTGAGTGTCATCCAGTGGCGAAGCGTGAGGTTAATGTTTGGATAAGCTTGAGTCACGAACATATTGTAAAAACACATATTTAATCTGTGAAATATCGAATATTTCGAAGATAGAGGTCAGAAGACTACAAATTTAATAATAATAATAATAATTATTATTATTATTATTATTATTATTATTATTATTATTATTATTATTTCAATCATGCAACAATACTCAGATCAAGAATAAGCCTACTGCAGAAATGAAAAAAATTGTAAATGGTTATGCTTATTTATAATTTATGTATATTCCTTGTTTTCAAGAGTTTGCAGCCATCTAAATTATTTGACAGTTTTTTGTAAATCAATTCTCAATGTCTGGTTTCTTCAGAAAAAAAGCAACTTTTCTTTAAACATAGCATCTTGCGAACACTTACACGAAAGTTTCTTTTCTATTAAAAAAGTAGCAAAGTTGAAGAGTTTGTTATTAGAATTACGAAAATGAATTTTAATTGTTTTCAGACTGGTAATTGTCAATGAGACAGCGTCATGCAGTTGCAGGTCAACGACATTTCACTTGTAACCTACACACGAATACACTATTCAGTCAACTTACGAAATGAAATTACACTCACTACACTGATCAGATCCTTTTTTATCTTTCCAGAACACAATACTACTCGGGGATTCACACACTCGCCGCGATACCAATCCACAAATGCTTAAATCAACGTTTTTCAAATGATCTTGTTTTATTAAACGTTAACCCAATGCTAAATAATTCGGGAGAAAAAATGAACATTCTCGGTATTGTACTTCATGAATTAGCGACAGAGGAATTCTCATAATGAAATTTGGAATAAATAAATGTTATACTTTTTTGTTAGTAGTAATATTTGAAGTTGCTCAGTGACATCTAGTGGACATTTCCGGAAGTTCCACGCAAGCTTATGGTGAAGAGAGCGCCTGCCGGCAGGAGTTTAAATTACTTACCCAGTAGTGAGGCCGGCCTAAACGTCTGGCCGAGTGACCGGGCCAGCTACTAAATGCGCTTGCGCGATCTCTTCCCCGCGCCCCGTCCCTGGCCCACAAACTGTCTTCCAGCGGTAAGCTGAACCGAGTCAGCCTTACCCGCAGCCTGCCCACTGCACCGGGCGGCGGCGAGGACACATCGCATTGAATACGCATAAGATCAGAAAAATTAACTTGGTGCGCATACGTACGGTATTAATTGGCTAAAATAACATTATAAATTGACAATTTTCTTTTTTTAGTGAATTTATTTCTAAATATATATTTCTAAATATATATTTCTCGCCTTCTTCAAGATTCTTAGGGATAGCTCAGCTTACTCTGCCTACCCTGACACTTCGCCACTGGTGTCATCCGCATGAAAATATAATGAACTAGGAAAACCCGGCTGACGTGGTTCTGCCCTTCATCTCCCTCTTTCCACTCCCATCTCCGTTTCTCACTCTCTTCCTCCCTCCCTGACCATGTATCTGCCTGTCTGTCTCTGTGTGGCTCTATGCACTTTGTCTTTCTCATTCACATTTACTTGCAGATTCTGCACGTCTCTGAGCAGGTGAGGTAATATCGGGAAGCGCCGGACCAACAAAAATGAAATAGAATGATGAAGAAGAGCTCATCCTGTAGATTACGGTGTGAGAAACGTTTCCTTGAGGCATTGCGGATTGCATTTGACGAGAATATTTTGTTTTTATCTACAGCGCCATGTAGTGGAGTTACACCAGAATTAACAGCACATAAACCTTCTGGGTATACACACACACACTATATATATATATATATATATATATATATATATATATATATAGAGAGAGAGAGAGAGAGAGAGAGAGAGAGAGAGAGAGAGAGAGATGAAAAATAACCATGAGCTCAATAGTGCGACACCGATTATTTGCACGAAAGCAACAAAAAAATAAGAATGCGGCACTGAGTGTCGCTTCGCACCCGCCGGATGGTTAAGAATATTGTAGTAGTAGATTAGAACCCCTCATATGTGGAAATATTCGTTGCAAAATTTGGAGCTGTTCTTAAGGAAGTGTCGTTCAAGATAAACTATAAATGTGAATTTTAAAGCCCTTTTTCACAGAAATCATTTGAGTATTGAATAAACTTCTTCGAAAATCATTTGAAGCACACTGACTCACATGCAATACTATATACAAATTTCACAAAGCATTGATACTAACAGCGTCAGAGATATTTAACAAAATCATTTGTGCAATTTTTGAAAACAAAAAAGAATTCAGCAAAGTGACATTCGTGTAATGTTATTCAGTTCGTTTAGCACTCTCCTGTCAAAACATTTAAAGAAAACTAGTAGTGTTACAAAATGGCACAGATTTTCCCGTATTAGTTTTGTATTTCCTTTGGTCTCGGATAGCTATTCGGGCTTGCCACATACTCTTGCCAGCTGCCATCTATCGCCGCCCACACTACTTTTTTTTTTTACACTTTCTTAATTTTTCGGTTTCCTAATAGTAGAACGAAAATATTACTTTAAGAATATTAAAGAACTATAAAACCTTCTCCTATATGGCAATTTTCTTTGCAAAATTTGTAGCCGTTTTGTAGAAAATGGCGTATAAGCGCAACTGTAAATGCGAAATTT
>JAHLJT010006993.1:0-29599 GCA_031308135.1 Acheta domesticus
TTTTTTTGCTCGCAAATATGCCATCTTGGACATGCGTGAATGCAACCTACACTTACTGGGGCTCAGTACATTATCTCGTGACAGGTGCATGTAATTTTATCATGATATCATTCATTAGCTGAATCCAATTTTTATCCCCAAGGGTTGTTAGCCCTGAGGGTTATGAAGATGAAATATGATGAGTGGTGGGGGTGAAAGGACAGTACACACACACAGATAGATAGACACAATACACCCATCGCCTGAAGAGTCTCGGGCATACGGCAAGGAACATGCGATCCCTCTGTCAAGATCGCCACGCCCTACTGCATACTGCAATCTCGGTTATCCCGACCAATGATTTTATATATTATATATTATTATTATTTATTATGAAATAAATACAAAGTATCAAAATATTCACTAAAACTCATGTATAACACATACAAAGAATGAAGAACAGCCACCTACAAAATGCCTTACATAAAAAATGAAACTTGTTTGCACTTCCCTACACTTAACATCTCTATACTTTTTACACAAATTTAATATTATGATATTTATGTTCTGGTTTGGTTATCTGTTTACTTCAACAGTTCCAAATATTTGAGACTATTAGAGATTATTACTTGTGACATTGTGCATTATTATTTTTTTAATGCAAATGTAAGATTTCAAGACATTATTTGTACCTAGTGTGAGGCATACCAAATAGTATTATAATCAACTTCTTTACATACACAGATGACACAAACAGAAACAAAAAGGCATTTTATTTCAAACTGCATTCACCAAGATAGTTACAGTTTTACACATGAAGAGGCAATAATTTAAAATCATGTCATAGTCTAGGGAAAGTAAAGCATTAAAATATATAAAAACATTAAGCAAGCCAAAGACATGTACTTAAATTGACGTGATAAAATACTAAAAAATTAATATTTTTATACTGAACGGAATGTTTTCGATATATTTTATAAAAAACTCCAAAAATACTTTTTTTATAATAAAATTAAACTAGATTTACCAACTCTTTTTTTTCTTAAATTTTTTGTGGAATTTTTTTTAAAACAAGAATACTCCAACAAACTCTATGTTCAGCAATAATGTATTCATTCTTCGACAATTGGTATTAAAATAATAATTTATGATTCAAGAAATAAAATAGAATACATTTTAGAAAGAGAAATTTTACTACTTTCTGAAGCAACAACATCAGTCAAACACGCTACCGTTAAGTAAACAAAAGAAAACTCCTTTAATAAATAGATACTTTTTATAAGATCAAATTGAGAAAACTGATGTTGCCTTAATGCCCAAACATCAAACAAAGAAATAAAGACCCTGAATCATATAAAAGTTAAATAAATAACTAGCAGCAATGGCTTAAAATTTTATCTTTTGTTTAACAAAAATATATTTTAGCAGCCAGATGCCTATGTAGGGTAGAACAAGTCCCATGGGGTGTTAATACCATCAATATTAATGTGAACAATAGTTAAACATAATTTTTTTTAAATTATGACAATAAATTCTTTACATGGAAAAAAGAAATAAATAAATTTTTCAATTTACAAAATCTTCTATAACACATCAAACTTGAGGATTCTAACTACTCAAATATTCTACCTCAATTTTATAATGCAATCATATCTCGATTTTATAACTCCAACATTTTCTTATTGCTATCATTATATATATAGCATAATATTGTATATATTGGATTTTTAAAAACCTATTTAATGAATTGAACACAAGTTTCTTAAAACACTTGTCTCTGAAATGTACAATTTTTATTAGATACTACATATTACGCTAATAATTCTAATTCAACGTTGATACTTAGTACAGAAATTTACACAACTTTTACATTTTAAATTTCTCAACACAGGTTATATCACAAAAAGAGTTCAATAACAATTACATTGTATACAGTGGTATCCTCTTGTATTAAAGATAATCTAACGCTTCATATTTAATAATTTTTTATTCCCATCTTGCATAAATCACACCACCAATCTTCTTTTTAACCACAATTACAATATTTCGTTTGTGTTAACAATAGCATTGGTATGTCAATCTGGGAAGCTCTTGTATTGTACTTTGTTGAGTAGTATTATAAATTTGTGAACTTACATTATCACCTGACAAACAACCCAATAATAATCACGATGATATAAACATCACAGCACATAACTGAGAAATTGTAACACTTTCTAATTAAAATGAAGACTATCTTTGGCCAATTCCTTTACGCATAAATCATTACCACCTCAAGACACCCTTATCACGTTCCATGATGTTAATTATTTTAACATCTTTACACTTAAAAAGTGTTTTAAAAAAAATTGTGCTTGTAAATTTACTAACTTTGTATTTAAAGAAGATATTTCTTTGGTTCTGTTTAAATAATCCAGTAATATAAAGTACACAGAAAACGTGGGGACATTTGTATACGTGCTTGAGAAAAATAAACGGTTTGTTGTTTTCAAACCGTGTGAATCAAGACCTATTCTGT
This sequence comes from Acheta domesticus, assembly GCA_031308135.1. Lineage (NCBI taxonomy): Eukaryota > Metazoa > Arthropoda > Insecta > Orthoptera > Gryllidae > Acheta > Acheta domesticus. Next base: position 2,498 of record JAHLJT010006993.1, read on the forward strand.
AAAACTTTCATAAATAAGAAGAAGACGAAGATGATAATGAAGATGAAGAATAGTACTTTGAACTTATGATTTAATAATGCTGTACAACTTTACTTTATAAGAAAGTGTGTAAGAAGTTATTAATTATATTCCTACAATTTTGGTCGTAGAACCGAAACAAAGATAATTCACTTCATTTTTCATGTATTATAGTAGATAGATAATATTATACATATCCACATGTACCTATTACAAGTATCTCACGTTCATGCACAATTGATAACGCGTTCAAAATCGATGATTCTCCTATCCAACGTTAAACTTGTTTTGGAACAGTGGATTATTATGTTCGTAAGTAACTTACCGGATTTATGAGAATATTTCACAACCTAAATTTCGCCCTCGCGTGAAGCAGATCACCACCATTCAGCAGATTCACCACGATTGGCGATCGTTGCAACCAGCAATCGTTACAACGTTTAGTGGACAGAAGTGAGTGAATCCCGCGAAATAATCGGGCATCAGGAATGCTACACAGAGAAACCAATAAGCAGGGTCGCCAAATTATAAGGACCAATGTTCCCAACTTAAGAACTTGTAAGATGTAATACATCCAAATTTCATCGCTTCTTGAGGATGTGGGCAATATTACGGGTTTATTATTATTATTATTATTATTATTTATTATTATTATATTATTATTATTATTATTATATATTATTATTATTATTATTATTACTACTGTTGTTGTTGTTATTCCACTACATGACGACTGAAGATGTTATGAGTCTGCTGAATATAAAATATACTCCAGGTTGCAACCAGCTACCTAGCAAGCAGATCTATAGGGGCTGTCGGCGCCTCTACAATAATTTGCGCAAAATGTGGGCTGTTCCAAATAAAGCGATTTCTTGCACTTCCCAGTCTTTTGAATTACCTAGGAGTTTAAAACAAACTTTTACAGAGAGCTCAGTCATGTAACCGGTTTTTTTTGACAGATATTGTTGCCACACCCTAGAGATCGTGCCGGGGGGCGTGGTCGGTGATTTACACACAGAAATTATTCGCTTTTATTTCACGAACGTTGGCTAACTTGTCTTAGCGCCGTGAAACTTTCTATTGAATTGTCATTCCGCCAAAGGAAAATGTTCGCGGAAAAATATTTTGTTATAGTGATAGAATAGTGTGAAAATATTTTAAAACTAGTTCAAGATAAAAGTTAATATTTTCTGTATGGTGTGTTTAGTTAATATGTGGAGACTTTCGTACAGAAATGAGAAGTTCAACTAGTAGGAATTTTGCATATTTGGCGGGCCTTTTGTCTGTTTCGTGTCATGGTTATATTCGAAAGGCAAGCGAAGCATTTACTAAATTCTTTACAATTGAAAGATATGAAAGGGGACAAATAAGTGCAGATTTGCATGTACTGAAGTATGTTTAAATTTGTGAAATTGGAATTAGATCAGCAGATGTAATGATTTGCCTGTATCATGAATACTGCTTGGTCCGGCTTGAAGCACCTATATTGTGGTTTAATACTGTTTTATTTTGATATATCATTTATATATTGTCTTTAACAATCTACCTTTTAGTTTTGGACTCTCAGCCATGATCAGATAAGAGCAGAGAGTGCTTCTTGAAAAAAGTTTAGACGAAGGGAAAATATATATTCTTACATATGGTTTCATCAAAAGTACAGAATTATTATTCTCTCAAAGTCAAAAGAAATAAATGACTATTAAGCAACTCTGACAGACAGATGTTTCAAAAGTGAAAAAATTTCTACTTTGATTGTAAGAAACATGCATTTATGTAATGGACAGGTTAGCAATTCATTCTGTGCTGGTGAGTGATATTTTTCAACAATATTTCTTTTAAGAATGTAAAAAACACTCATTTATGAAATTCATGTAATCTTTTTTTTTATTACTGATAAAAAAAACAGTTATTGCTACTATACAATTCAGTCACAAAAGTAGTTGTTTAACATAATTTACATCACTATAAAGAGTGGAGTACAACCTGTATTAAATTCAATAGCGTTCAATGGTCTTACAGTAAAATCAGTAATACAATTTTAATTAGAACTTAAAATTTGCTAATAGAATGTGTAAAAGCTTTTGGGCTGTTCAGAAAAATTTCTCACTAAAATAAACAATATTATTGAATTAAATCATAGAATACAATTTTATTTTTTGTATTTATTTTGGTAAAATATTTGTCAATATTCTTACTATTTGATAAATCTTATTGGTTGATGTGGGGAAAATGAAATTATAGAGAAAGCTGGTCATTGAGTTCTGTCTTCCCCCCTCCCCGTTATTGTCACTATATTTTCACTACAATTCTTTCGAGTTGGTGTGGAGCCAGTGCAAAAGATATTATCAGTGGCATCATGGTACCACTTTCAATTACCAAGCAACAAGAAAAAGAAAGGAAGCGCTAGAACTGATTACTGTGGAGAAGAAAGTGAATTAATATAAAAATATTTCTTTGGGATATTTTCCAGAAATGTTAATAATATAATGTATGGTTCTCATTTAGTCTGAACACTTCTGTATTTAAGATAATTATGTGGCAAATACTGCAAAGAATATAGAAGAAGAGTGTAGAGTAGAAATAAGTAAGGAGGCTTCCCAGATTGCAGTCATAATAAATTTTCAGGATGACTCTTATGGCAAAGATCCTCTCGGTGTTCCCGTTCCAGTATCCGCTGATGTTTCTTATTTGTAGGAATATGGCTGCCTATGAAAATGGGTTGAAAAATATTTTTATGTTTGCTATTCTTCGTAGGTGCAGAGTTGCAAGTTGTAAATTTGTATTATTCCAACTAGGGCAAGTGAGTGGTTATATTCCATGTGAAATCGTGAATATGTATTATTATTATTAAGCTGATCTTGGCTTATTAAAATGTATTTTTCACTATTATTATCATTATTCTTATTTTTACTTTCATAGATTTTTAAAGAACTATATACTATCAGGATTGGTAGAAATGCTTTAATAACTGTTACATCAGAATTCAATTTTCAATAAACATTTATGAAATTAGATATATGTAGGTACATTTTTATGCTTCAGATCTTTAACGACAACAACTTTCTTTCAACACGCAGATAAAAACTAACAGATGCTTTCAAATAGTTACTAATAGTGACTTCATTGTATGTACATATAGGTGGTTGCGAAAATAATGTAATGTGCAGCATTAGAACTAGACAAAACTTTTGTTTGAATTTTTTTGATTAAGGGGTGCAGAACTGTGGTACCAGTTGGTTTTTAGATAATATTTTTATCTAATTTGCCATGTGTTTGTATCTGTGTATGTGATTATTCTCTCAATCTCTCTCTGAAAATAAATATTGTGTAGTTAAATGTGATTTTGTAATGGTTTGTTGGTGTTGGAAGTTATAGTAATAATATAGTAAGTGGTCCATAACTGGATAATTCAATTTTTCTCTTAATTTATGTCTCTTATTTTTCCTAAACTTAATTTCGGATTTTTTTTCTAAACATTACCTGGTACAGAACCTACAGGGGTGTTTTTTGTATTATTTTTTGCAATATAACTAGTCTTTGAATTTAGTCTTTTCTTGAAATTACTGAATCTTTCCTCATGTATGTATGAATATTTTCATTATTTATTATGTGTATTCCCACTAATTACAATTTAGAGATGTATACTTCTCAGTAGTCACTACATTAAATCTGCTGATGTTAACAACCTTTGTAAAAAAAGTATTTAAAAGAAATTCTTATTCTTTTTTATTAAAAAGAAAAATGTTTCCAATTATGTGAAGTTAATTTTTGATGACTATGAATGTATTGAAAATATATTCTGATAAAATACACCATATAAATCAAAAATTAATTCAGGTAATAGAAAAATGTTCTTCCTTTGAATAAAAAAGAATTAGAAATGCAGATTTAATTAAAAGAAAAGTTTTATCTTTCGAGGAGTTTTATGCTTGCTTATGAAGTAAGTATCATATGACATCTTAACACAATATGAGATTAAAAGTTATCAAATTATGCATTTAGGTCAGGTTTGATAACCAATCAAATGCTGTTATATAAGATGTTACAATACAAATTTTGTTCATTTTTAAAATTTCCAATTTATAATTTTCATTTCAAAATATAACATTTTACACCTCATTGTGGCAAACTTGGCAGACAGGGTTTTGACCTAATTAATATTAGGTCATGGACTTTCAGGACATCTTCGAAAAGTACATAGGAAAGTAACTTCAATTTTATACATTTTCATTTAAAATCACCAAAGTGAAAAAAATTTATTAAACTTCAAAGGTGTTTGTGCAACAGTTGTATCCTTCAAAGAAATCACAACACAAATAAAGGGAATTATGTTTTCATTTATATAAATTTGATTTTGTGATATCTTTTCACCCATGTTCAACATGAGTTTTATTTATTATAGATAATAAAGTTATTGAAGGTATGAAACCTTTCAATTTTCATTTCTTAAGTCTAAAATGTTCAGAGTGTAATTCAATTAAATTCAATTTTATTAACACTTGGTATACACAAATTACTTGAGGAAGAAACTTCCAGTGTGCAGGCCCGTTTTTTCACATACTTTTTGTTTTTTTGAAATTGGAAAAACATTAAGGCTCTTTCATAAATTATAATTTATTATTTAACATCCTGTAGATCCTTTTATTAACAAGTACATCCATATAATTCATAGCACTTTGTAACCCATGTTTGTACCTAATATCTAAATTTTAAGAACAGACTGTTTTTATATGTAAGAAATTCACTTGGAAGTTATTCATCTTTTGATTAACTATGTGTATTTTGGCAATTAGTACTCAGAGAATGTTTACTAACTTGAATCTTTTTCTTCACAGAAACCTTTTAACATGGTTTGAATACTTTCCAAAGTTGATAATTAGAAGAACCCAAAATTTAATAAAATATTAAATAACAATTAATGGTGGTTATGTGATAGTTATGCACAAACCATATATGACTAACATTTCAATGAAGCATTGCTTCACCTATCATGAATTGTTGAACAAATGATTTACAGTATTTAAGTATTGTTACCATATTTTCACAATTAACTTAACAATACAGTATGTCAATGATCAATAATTGAATGGGTGAAATACAGAACAGTATAAGTGAGATTTTATAAATTCTGAGAAAACAATGTTTACAGTAGGCTATATTTCAGTGCCACTGTTATGAAAAAAAAATTCATGATTTAATAAACAATTGAAATGCCGAGGTTTTAATAATGAAACAAAGTAACACGATTTTACTGTGATATTGAATGAAAGAAAACAGTTTTCTCAGAATTTATAAAATGTCACTGTTCTGGTTTTTACATATTAAATTGAGCATTAGTCATAACGATCAATCAATAGAAATTATAAACATTATTATTTGGAAAGTTCTGAACATCACGATTAAAAAGTACCAACAGAATTCCGACTGATTCCGACAGTTTTCACAAGGCCTACGTATGGGTTCGGCAGTATTCGTCGTTATTCTCCTGTCAGACGGCTTAATTCACTCAGTCACACATATTATCAACAGCATTTCGAATTATTTCTCTCAATTTGTATAATTTTTCGTCCCTAATGATAGTGGAATACAATCAATCTCTCGTGAAAACTATTTCTAAACTTCACAACGTGAAAATACATTCAATTGCAAAATACAGACAGCTGATACTTCTACTCAGCTGAACGGCGGAAGTATAAATTTTGGAGAGCAATGCGATCTTCGGCGACGCTCATTTGTTATATAAGCTGTCAAAAAAATCGGTCACATGATTAACGCTCTGTACACAAATTTTGCGGAACAAATCCCAGAGCTCCGATAACTATCGGTACGACTTGTGCTTTTACACCTCACATTCGACTGATCTCGATTTTTAAACTCTTGTATTTAAGACGTTTCTCTGCCTCCTTGGTAGCGACATTTTGGTCGCAAGGTAGAGCAACATCGACAAGTAAACACGATTTGTTGTTGTTATCATTATTATTATTATTATGGAATTGTTTAGATTCCTCAGGCCAAATTGTCTTCTTAGCCGGTTTCCGATTGGTCCTTTGACCACTTTTGTTAATAAAGTTAATAATAAACTAATATTTCAGAATTTAAAATTTTTTATCAATTAGATTACAGGGATTATTATTTGTATTTGCTCGCTCTGCATTAATTTAAAAATTTCCCGCTTAACCTACTTCTGGCTTGAATTGCGCGTTGAGGTCGCGAAATTCGGGGAGTCCTCAATATTTCTGTATATTCTTTGAGAGCGACTGTGACATAACTGCCGCAAACCTACCGTAGGCGTATGGCTTTGGACATGGTGGAAATATTCCACCATGGGTTTTGGATAAATTCTAGCAGGAAATTTAAAACTCGGATGTGCTTCAAAATATATTGATGCCATATGAAACAACTTTCACATAATATATTGTCATTCTTTGTTGCACATTACATATTTTATATTAGATAATCAAACATTTTGCAGTTTCATTAAATGCTTTTTATTAGATTTAATGTAGTTTTCTATTCAAATAAAGATATATATATTATTATTGCATTAAAGGTTGTTTTTAACGTTTGATAAAATACTTTAAAAGTAAAAATAGACAGCATTTGCTCATATATGTAAAAACACATTTTAAAACGTGTATATTTTTTGGTGTATTTCACAATATCCTCTTCATTTACTAAAAAAAAATTTAATACCCTTTGCAGAATTACGTACTGTGGGAACCACAGGCTTAGATTTACAGGAGGTTAGATGGGCGGAGGGGAATTTTTTTTATTCAAAATGTTTTGGTCGAATGTGTCATATTACAGATTATGTAGAATGACGTAGGCTAAACTCAGCTCATCATGCGATACATTGTTATTTGTTTTAATGTTTATATGAAAATATTTTTGCTTGAAAGTTTCGGGACAAATTAAAATTAATAGTTACTGAAACATTTTGGGAGGGGAAATTTCCTTCATTTCCCTCCCCGTGGATCCGCGCCTGAGGTTAGAACTCCTTTCCGTATTAGCGTTTTTTGGCATTTGTTTCAGAGCCTTTGTAAATTAATGGGTCACAGAAGATCTTAAATGTTTCCTAATAGTGGGAGAAGGCGTAGAAAACTGCACGTTTCATATGCGTATTTTCCTCAATATTTACTGTTAATAAAGCCGTATTTGTACTCATTTTGAAAAGAGGCCGAGTGGACATCATTGATCATCCCTGAATAGGACATAATCGTTAATCCGATGATTATTTCCCTTCACAGAACATGCAGGCAGCACCTTTATGGGTCGGTTTATCTTCGGGAGGACCTCCCGTAGTTGAGGAAGTGTACTTTATTGAGACTACAGGCTTATTTTCTGATTACTCACCCTCCTCAGTAGATCGCAAGCGAAGGCTTCTGCTTCTTGTATTTGGTGTGTTGTTCATGTCTCCACTGCCGTATGTTCTTCACTTTCCTCTTCTCTTGCCTCTTCCTCGTTCTGTTGCTCGGCTGATTCCTGTAGCTCCTTTTTGTAAGGAGGAGACATGATTACAGTAGAAGAACAGGGCTTTTTACTCTGTTTTGTAGTTCTACTTGTAATCAGGGGCGTAGGTATGAACGATCCAGTTTCCTTACACGTTTGTCATAATACTAATTTCTTGTACGCATTTTCATCTTTGGTGATGATTGCTACGCAATGAAAAATATCTAAAGTGTATTCTTGGCTGTCCGGGATGAGCCGCGTCTGAGCCGATGGACCTGACGTTTCGGCCATCTTGCTGTGGCCTTCTTCAGAGCTAAACTGCTGCTCAGCCGAAGATGGCCGAAACGTCAGATCCATCGATTCGGACGCGGCTCATCCCGGACAGCCAATAATACAAAGACTCCTGCCGCGGAAGCCTAAGAACTCAAGATCTAAAGTGTTGAAAATATTGATATCCAGACACCTTTTTTCTCAATTGGAAGTCTAATTATTAATCAGATCTGGTCAAGCAGAGCTCCAGCTCTCGACGGGGGTTCACGAGCCAGAAGAAAAGAGGAACAACCAACACAAAATTGACAAAATTACACAAATCAGAAGCTAAAAAAGGCAAAATGAAAATCTTGTAAAATAACTCCTGAAGTACAAATAAATGATTTCCATTGTTAAAAGCGCACGTTTTGTGTACCTCTTCTTTTACTAGTAGTGGTAGGAATAGAGCCGGGGGTGTACTAAAAAAATTAACTAAATTTGCAGTAAACAAAAAATTAAATTCGCATTCCGTTTACCGATGCGGTATATAACTTGGGAGCCGAAATGTCTAGATTTTTCAATGTTCGTGCTTTTGTAAAAATTATTTTTTTTTTATTTTTTGAACTTCTATTTATCTTTCTACTATTTGTAGTTAAAATTTTGGGAAGAGATTCCAGGGCTCAATAAAACGTGCGCAGATGGTACCTCTGTGCCATATGTCACATACAGACTTTTCTGTGTGTTTTTTTTTCGTTAAATAAATCAAATCAAGTCATAAACTAGTAAAAAGGCATTTTTGCAGACTTCGAGCTGTAGTAATGGTTAGGGAGAAGCTTTTTATGCCCTAAAAAATCTTGAAATATGCTTTTAAAAATACGCATATATGGCCTAAAAAATCTTAAATATGCACCGTAATATGCAGTTAAAATTAATAATATTTTATTTGCCGTATAAACGTTCTTGATAAAATTACAGGATAGAAAGCTTTAAAGAAGAGATCTATTTTTTCTGCAAACATAATATAACCGATCTTACTTTTCGTGAGAAATAACTGAAGTAAATATTCACCTTAGTGAAGAACGAATTGCATTTCTTTTGCCTGAAAAAAAAATGATGTCAAGAATATCCTACATTTCCACAAATATTTTATATCTAGGAAGAAAACGCGAAATAGCATAACAATGTATTGTCAATGTATTTTCACCTTACAATTTCATTTTATTTATTATTATTATTATTATTATATTTATTATTATTATTATTATTATTATTCCATTACATCACGACTAAAGATCTTATGAGTCGGCTGAATATAAAATCTACTCCAGGTTGCAACCAGCTACCTAAGGAGCAGATTCGGTGACTATCAGTGCCTCTACAATACTTTACGCAAAATGTGGGCTGTTCCAAATAAAGCAATTTCTTGCACTTCCCAGTCTTTTGAATTACCTGGGAGTTTAGACAAGTTCTTACTCAAATTTTGCGGAACAAATCCCAGAGCTCCGATAACTATCGGGACGACCTGTGCTTTTACGCCCCACATTCGGCTGATCTCGATTTCCAAACTCTTGTATTTAAGACGTTTCTCTGCCTCCTTGGTAACGACGTTTTGATCGCAAGGTACAGCAACATCGATAAGTAAACACGATTTTTTCTCCAAATCCCGGATAACTATATCCGGTTTGTTTGCCGCTATCGTGCGATCAGTTTGAATTTGTTGGTCGTACAATATCGTACACAATCCAACAGACGTCACCGGTTTCGGTGAGTGTTCGTACCACTTGGGGCATGTGTTTGGAACTTCGAGGGCGGTACAGATCTGCCAGTGGAGGTAGCTACACACCCTGTCATGTCTTTTAAGGTATTCGGTCTTTGCTAGGATTGGACAAGCTGAGACAATATGATCAATGGTTTCTACTTGCTCCAGGCAAATGCGGCATTTATCATCTTGGGAAATTTTGAGAACCGCTTTATCATAATGTCGTGTTCTCAAGGCCTGATCTTGGGCAGCTATTACAAGTGCTTCCGATTCTGGCTTCATTCTTCCCCTTTTAAGCCACATAAATGATTGATCTTTATTGATCTGCACCTTGTCCATTCTTTTTAGGTATTGTCCGTGGAGTGGTTTGTCTCTCCACGATTTCTTTAACATTTTTTGTGTCTCACACTTCATGTTTAGCAGCATCAGAAGTTCAGTGTCTGTGTTATTCGACGTGTCTTGCCTAGTTTTCTTCGCAATGTTTCTTGCTACACTAACAATGCCTCTGTTTCCCATTCTTCGGTCAGATTTCATGACCTGCCTCATTAGAGGGTCATCTTGATGGCTGACTACATACTTTCCCAACCCGACTATTGCGTTGTGCCAGGAGGCCTCAATTTGTCTGAGGCCTCTTCCTCCTTCCTTACGTGACACATAAAGTCTATGTATATCAGCTCGAGGGTGGGAACATGATGCATTGTCAGCAGTTTTCTGGTTTTTCGATCCATGGTGCGAATTTCTTGCTCAGTCCAGTCCACTAGTCCAAAACTGTATTCGGCTACAGGTACCGCCAAACTATCTATTGCAGATATTTTATTCCTGAATTCAGAGCGGACTGCAGGACCAGTCTCACTCTTCTATAATACTCCTTATATTATTATTTATTATTATTATTATTATTATTATTATCTCTTTCTAATCAATGAACCGCTCACGAACAGATTTCTTGAAAACAATGAATGATTTAAGATAAGTTCTATCTCGACGAAATCTGCGCCTGCTATTACACGAATATCAACAACGCAAAATCGTCAAATATGCCTAACGTATTAATCGACATAGCGTCCATTTCTAGCAAATGTGAAGAATTTTTTACTTAGCTATGCCTTAAGTAACAGTCAAAAAATACAATCATAGAATCCGCTCCATACTTACGTCCACTTCTCATGTGACGGCGAAATGGCATTTTGAATTTTTTTTTTCATTTTCCCCTCTCCAGTTACCCTGTAGAGCGGGAGTTTATTCCTTCAATGGGAACATTAAGCTGTTGCCGATTAGGCTTGAGCAGCGGAAGAAAATGTCCATCGTCAATACACTACTAAAACTAACTAGCTAAAACTATTACATCGCCACATTGGGCATTGCCTATTTTTATACACAAAATCCTTTCGTAAGATTTATTAAAAGTTCTTTCAGTTTTCATTTTTGTCATTCATTCTCAACATTTGTTATAAACTATATTTCCAAACACATTCATTCACACATGCACCAACAACTTCACTTCACTCTATAGGGGCAATTGCCACCATCCTTTAAATTATGTTCGTAGTGTATACTTGGGGTTTTATTTCGTAGTGTATATTTGGGCCGCTAGGAGTCCGCAGGATCATCAGCACTGCTCGATACAGTCACGATCAGCGACTTCCAGCGTAAGACTGAGAAAGACTCGAAATGCCTTGAGATAATCCCATTGTGAAGGCATCCCCTATGCGCCAAGAAAGAAAACCGAAGTATACACTACGAATATAATTAAACTTTTATTTCTTGGCGCATAGGGGCCTCCTTCACATGGAGATCTCAAGGCATTTCGCGTCTTTCTCAGTCTTACCGCTGGAAGTCGCATGATCGTGACTGTATCGAGCAGTGCTGATGATCATGCCGACTCCTAGCGGCCCAAATATACACTACGAATAAAACCCCAAGTATACACTACGACCCTAATTAAATGCTGGTGGCAATTTCGCCCATATATGTGAAGTGAAGTGTTTGTTCATGTGTGAATGAAGTGTTTGTAAATATAGTTTATAACAAATGTTAGAATGAATGACAAAAGACACTTGAAAAACTTTTAAATACTCTACGAAAGATTTTGTGTATAAAACTAGCAATGCCCAATGTGGCGATGTAATATTTTAGCTAGTTTTTTAGTAGTGTATTTAGATGGCATTTTCTTCCGCTGCTCAAGCCTAATCTGCAACAGCTTAATGTATCCCATTGAATTAATAAACTCCCGCCTCTCCGGGTAACTGAGAGGGGAAAATGAAATAAAAAAATTCAAAATGCATTTCGCCGTCACATGAGAAGTGACGTAAGTATGGAGCGGATTTCTATGATTTTGTATATTTTTGACTGTACTTCAGGGCATAGCTAAGTAAAAATTTCTTCACATTTGCTTAGAAATGGACGCTATGTAGATTAATACGTAGTGCATATTGACCGATTTTTTCGTTTTCCATATTCGTGTAATAAGCATGCGCTATTCGTCGAGATAGACTGATCTCTAAATCATTTCTTGTTTTCATAGAATCTGTTCGTGACTGTTCATTATTAGAAGAGATAATAATAATAATAATAATAATAATAATAAGAATAAGGGAGTATTATAGAAGAGTGAGACTGGTCCGCAGTCCGCTCTGATTCCAGGAATAAAATATCTGCAATAGATAGTTTGGCGGTACCTGTAGCCGAATACAGTTTGGACTAGTGGACTGGACTGAGCAAGAAATTCGCCCATGGATCGAAAAACCAGAAAACTGCTGACAATGCATCATGTTTCCACCTCGAGCTGATATACATAGACTTTATGTGTCACGTAAGGAAGGAGGAAGAGGCCTCAGACAATTGAGGCCTCCGGCACAACGCAATAGTCGTTGGGTAAGTAGTAGTCAGCCATCAAGACGACCCTCTAATGAGGCAGTCATGAAATCTGACCGAAGAATGGGAAACAGAGGCATTGTTAGTGTAGCAAGAAACATTGCGAAGAAAAACTAGGCAAGACACGTCGAATAACACAGACACTGAACTTCTGATGCTGCTAAACATGAAGTGTGAGACACAAAAATGTTAAAGAAATCGTGGAGAGACAAACCACTCCACGGACAATACCTAAAAGAATGGACAAGGTGCAGATCAATAAAGATCAATCATTTATGTGGCTTAAAAGGGGAAGAATGAAGCCAGAATCGGAAGCACTTGTAATAGCTGCCCAAGATCAGGCCTTGAGAACACGACATTATGATAAAGCGGTTCTCAAAATTCCCAAGATGACAAATGCCGCATTTGCCTGGAGCAAGTAGAAACCATTGATCATATTGTCTCAGCTTGTCCAATCCTAGCAAAGACCGAATACCTTAAAAGACATGACAGGGTGTGTAGCTACCTCCACTGGCAGATCTGTACCGCCCTCGAAGTCCAAACACATGCCCCAAGTGGTACGAACACTCACCGAAACCGGTGACGTCTGTTGGATTGTGTACGATATTGTACGACCAACAAATTCAAACTGATCGCACGATAGCGGCAAACAAACCGGATATAGTTATCCGGATTTGGCAAAAATCGTGTTTACTTATCGATGTTGCTGTACCTTGCGATCAAAACGTCGTTACCAAGGAGGCAGAGAAACGTCTTAAAATACAAGAGTTTGGAAATCGAGATCAGCCGAATGTGGGGCGTAAAAGCACAGGTCGTCCCGATAGTTATCGGAGCTCTGGGATTTGTTCCGCAAAATTTGAATAAGACTTGTCTAAACTCCCAGGTAATTCAAAAGACTGGGAAGTGCAAGAAATTGCTTTATTTGGAACAGCCCACATTTTGCGTAAAGTATTGTAGAGGCACTGATAGTCACCGAATCTGCTCCTTAGGTAGCTGGTTGCAACCTGGAGTAGATTTTATATTCAGCCGACTCATAAGATCTTTAGTCGTGATGTAATGGATAATAATAATAATAATAATATAATAATTAATAATAATAATAATATAAATAAAATGAAATTGTAAGGTGAAAATACATTGACAATACTTGTTATGCTATTTCGCTTTTTCTTTCCTAGATAATAAAATATTTGTGGAAATGTAGGATATTTCTTGACATCATTTTTTTTTTCAGGCAAAAGAAATGCAATTCGTTCTTCACTAAGGTGAATATTTACTTCAGTTATTTCTCACGAAAAGTAAGATCGGTTATATTATGTTGCAGAAAAATAGATCTCTTCTTTTAAAGCTTTCTTATCCTGTAATTTTATCAAGAACGTTTTATACGGCAAATAAAATATTATTAATTTTAACTGCATATTACGGTGCATATTTAGATTTTTTTAGGCCATATATGCGTATTTTTAAAAGCATATTTCAAGATTTTTTAGGGCATAAAAAGCTTCTCCCTAACCATTACTACAGCTCGAAGTCTGCAAAAATGCCTTTTTACTAGTTTTTATGACTTGATTTGATTTATTTAACGAAAAAAAACAACAGAAAAAGTCTGTATGTGACATATGGCACAGAGGGACCATCTGCGCACGTTTTATTGAGCCCTGGAATCTCTTCCCAAAATTTTAAACTACAAATAGTAGAAAGATAAATAGAAGTTCAAAAAATAAAAAAAAAATAATTTTTACAAAAGCACGAACATTGAAAAATCTAGACATTTCGGCTCCCAAGTTATATACCGCATCGGTAAACGGAATGCGAATTTAATTTTTTGTTTACTGCAATTTAGTTAATTTTTTTAGTACACCCCCCGGCTCTATTCCTACCACTACTAGTAAAAGAAGAGGTACACAAAACGTGCGCTTTTAACAATGGAAATCATTTATTTGTACTTCAGGAGTTATTTTACAAGATTTTCATTTTGCCTTTTTTAGCTTCTGATTTGTGTAATTTTGTCAATTTTGTGTTGGTTGTTCCTCTTTTCTTCTGGCTCGTGAACCCCCGTCGAGAGCTGGAGCTCTGCTTGACCAGATCTGATTAATAATTAGACTTCCAATTGAGAAAAAAGGTGTCTGGATATCAATATTTTCAACACTTTAGATCTTGAGTTCTTAGGCTTCCGCGGCAGGAGTCTTTGTATTATTGGCTGTCCGGGATGAGCCGCGTCCGAATCGATGGATCTGACGTTTCGGCCATCTTCGGCTGAGCAGCAGTTTAGCTCTGAAGAAGGCCACAGCAAGATGGCCGAAACGTCAGGTCCATCGGCTCAGACGCGGCTCATCCCGGACAGCCAAGAATACACTTTAGATATTTTCATTGCGTAGCAATCATCACCAAAGATGAAAATGCGTACAAGAAATTAGTATTATGACAAACGTGTAAGGAAACTGGATCGTTCATACCTACGCCCCTGATTACAAGTAGAACTACAAAACAGAGTAAAAAGCCCTGTTCTTCTACTGTAATCATGTCTCCTCCTTACAAAAAGGAGCTACAGGAATCAGCCGAGCAACAGAACGAGGAAGAGGCAAGAGAAGAGGAAAGTGAAGAACATACGGCAGTGGAGACATGAACAACACACCAAATACAAGAAGCAGAAGCCTTCGCTTGCGATCTACTGAGGAGGGTGAGTAATCAGAAATAAGCCTGTAGTCTCAATAAAGTACACTTCCTCAACTACGGGAGGTCCTCCCGAAGATAAACCGACCCATAAAGGTGCTGCCTGCATGTTCTGTGAAGGAAATAATCATCGGATTAACGATTATGTCCTATTCAGGGATGATCAATGATGTCCACTCGGCCTCTTTTCAAAATGAGTACAAATACGGCTTTATTAACAGTAAATATTGAGGAAAATACGCATATGAAACGTGCAGTTTTCTACGCCTTCTCCCACTATTAGGAAACATTTAAGATCTTCTGTGACCCATTAATTTACAAAGGCTCTGAAACAAATGCCAAAAACGCTAATACGGAAAGGAGTTCTAACCTCAGGCGCGGATCCACGGGGAGGGAAATGAAGGAAATTTCCCCTCCCAAAATGTTTCAGTAACTATTAATTTTAATTTGTCCCGAAACTTTCAAGCAAAATATTTTCATATAAACATTAAAACAAATAACAATGTATCGCATGATGAGCTGAGTTTAGCCTACGTCATTCTACATAATCTGTAATATGACACATTCGACCAAAACATTTTGAATAAAAAAATTCCCCTCCGCCCATCTAACCTCCTGTAAATCTAAGCCTGTGGTTCCCACAGTACGTAATTCTGCAAAGGGTATTAAATTTTTTTTTAGTAAATGAAGAGGATATTGTGAAATACACCAAAAAATATATACGTTTTAAAATGTGTTTTTACATATATGAGCAAATGCTGTCTATTTTTACTTTTAAAGTATTTTATCAAACGTTAAAAAACAACCTTTAATGCAATAATAATATATATCTTTATTTGAATAGAAAACTACATTAAATCTAATAAAAAGCATTTAATGAAACTGCAAAATGTTTGATTATCTAATATAAAATATGTAATGTGCAACAAAGAATGACAATATATTATGTGAAAGTTGTTTCATATGGCATCAATATATTTTGAAGCACATCCGAGTTTTAAATTTCCTGCTAGAATTTATCCAAAACCCATGGTGGAAATATTTCCACCATGTCCAAAGCCATACGCCTACGGTAGGTTTGCGGCAGTTATGTCACAGTCGCTCTCAAAGAATATACAGAAATATTGAGGACTCCCCGATTTCGCGACCTCAACGCGCAATTCAAGCCAGAAGTAGGTTAAGCGGGAAATTTTTAAATTAATGCAGAGCGAGCAAATACAAATAATAATCCCTGTAATCTAATTGATAAAAAATTTAAATTCTGAAATATTAGTTTATTATTAACTTTATTAACAAAAGTGGTCAAAGGACCAATCGGAAACCGGCTAAGAAGACAATTTGGCCTGAGGAATCTAAACAATTCCATAATAATAATAATAATGATAACAACAACAAATCGTGTTTACTTGTCGATGTTGCTCTACCTTGCGACCAAAATGTCGCTACCAAGGAGGCAGAGAAACGTCTTAAATACAAGAGTTTAAAAATCGAGATCAGTCGAATGTGAGGTGTAAAAGCACAAGTCGTACCGATAGTTATCGGAGCTCTGGGATTTGTTCCGCAAAATTTGTGTACAGAGCGTTTAATCATGTGACCGATTTTTTTGACAGCTTATATAACAAATGAGCGTCGCCGAAGATCGCATTGCTCTCCAAAATTTATACTTCCGCCGTTCAGCTGAGTAGAAGTATCAGCTGTCTGTATTTTGCAATTGAATGTATTTTCACGTTGTGAAGTTAGAAATAGTTTTCACGAGAGATTGATTGTATTCCACTATCATTAGGGACGAAAAATTATACAAATTGAGAGAAATAATTCGAAATGCTGTTGATAATATGTGTGACTGAGTGAATTAAGCCGTCTGACAGGAGAATAACGACGAATACTGCCGAACCCATACGTAGGCCTTGTGAAAACTGTCGGAATCAGTCGGAATTCTGTTGGTACTTTTTAATCGTGATGTTCAGAACTTTCCAAATAATAATGTTTATAATTTCTATTGATTGATCGTTATGACTAATGCTCAATTTAATATGTAAAAACCAGAACAGTGACATTTTATAAATTCTGAGAAAACTGTTTTCTTTCATTCAATATCACAGTAAAATCGTGTTACTTTGTTTCATTATTAAAACCTCGGCATTTCAATTGTTTATTAAATCATGAATTTTTTTTTCATAACAGTGGCACTGAAATATAGCCTACTGTAAACATTGTTTTCTCAGAATTTATAAAATCTCACTTATACTGTTCTGTATTTCACCCATTCAATTATTGATCATTGACATACTGTATTGTTAAGTTAATTGTGAAAATATGGTAACAATACTTAAATACTGTAAATCATTTGTTCAACAATTCATGATAGGTGAAGCAATGCTTCATTGAAATGTTAGTCATATATGGTTTGTGCATAACTATCACATAACCACCATTAATTGTTATTTAATATTTTATTAAATTTTGGGTTCTTCTAATTATCAACTTTGGAAAGTATTCAAACCATGTTAAAAGGTTTCTGTGAAGAAAAAGATTCAAGTTAGTAAACATTCTCTGAGTACTAATTGCCAAAATACACATAGTTAATCAAAAGATGAATAACTTCCAAGTGAATTTCTTACATATAAAAACAGTCTGTTCTTAAAATTTAGATATTAGGTACAAACATGGGTTACAAAGTGCTATGAATTATATGGATGTACTTGTTAATAAAAGGATCTACAGGATGTTAAATAATAAATTATAATTTATGAAAGAGCCTTAATGTTTTTCCAATTTCAAAAAAACAAAAAGTATGTGAAAAAACGGGCCTGCACACTGGAAGTTTCTTCCTCAAGTAATTTGTGTATACCAAGTGTTAATAAAATTGAATTTAATTGAATTACACTCTGAACATTTTAGACTTAAGAAATGAAAATTGAAAGGTTTCATACCTTCAATAACTTTATTATCTATAATAAATAAAACTCATGTTGAACATGGGTGAAAAGATATCACAAAATCAAATTTATATAAATGAAAACATAATTCCCTTTATTTGTGTTGTGATTTCTTTGAAGGATACAACTGTTGCACAAACACCTTTGAAGTTTAATAAATTTTTTTCACTTTGGTGATTTTAAATGAAAATGTATAAAATTGAAGTTACTTTCCTATGTACTTTTCGAAGATGTCCTGAAAGTCCATGACCTAATATTAATTAGGTCAAAACCCTGTCTGCCAAGTTTGCCACAATGAGGTGTAAAATGTTATATTTTGAAATGAAAATTATAAATTGGAAATTTTAAAAATGAACAAAATTTGTATTGTAACATCTTATATAACAGCATTTGATTGGTTATCAAACCTGACCTAAATGCATAATTTGATAACTTTTAATCTCATATTGTGTTAAGATGTCATATGATACTTACTTCATAAGCAAGCATAAAACTCCTCGAAAGATAAAACTTTTCTTTTAATTAAATCTGCATTTCTAATTCTTTTTTATTCAAAGGAAGAACATTTTTCTATTACCTGAATTAATTTTTGATTTATATGGTGTATTTTATCAGAATATATTTTCAATACATTCATAGTCATCAAAATTAACTTCACATAATTGGAAACATTTTTCTTTTTAATAAAAAAGAATAAGAATTTCTTTTAAATACTTTTTTTTACAAAGGTTGTTAACATCAGCAGATTTAATGTAGTGACTACTGAGAAGTATACATCTCTAAATTGTAATTAGTGGGAATACACATAATAAATAATGAAAATATTCATACATACATGAGGAAAGATTCAGTAATTTCAAGAAAAGACTAAATTCAAAGACTAGTTATATTGCAAAAAATAATACAAAAAACACCCCTGTAGGTTCTGTACCAGGTAATGTTTAGAAAAAAAATCCGAAATTAAGTTTAGGAAAAATAAGAGACATAAATTAAGAGAAAAATTGAATTATCCAGTTATGGACCACTTACTATATTATTACTATAACTTCCAACACCAACAAACCATTACAAAATCACATTTAACTACACAATATTTATTTTCAGAGAGAGATTGAGAGAATAATCACATACACAGATACAAACACATGGCAAATTAGATAAAAATATTATCTAAAAACCAACTGGTACCACAGTTCTGCACCCCTTAATCAAAAAAATTCAAACAAAAGTTTTGTCTAGTTCTAATGCTGCACATTACATTATTTTCGCAACCACCTATATGTACATACAATGAAGTCACTATTAGTAACTATTTGAAAGCATCTGTTAGTTTTTATCTGCGTGTTGAAAGAAAGTTGTTGTCGTTAAAGATCTGAAGCATAAAAATGTACCTACATATATCTAATTTCATAAATGTTTATTGAAAATTAAATTCTGATGTAACAGTTATTAAAGCATTTCTACCAATCCTGATAGTATATAGTTCTTTAAAAATCTATGAAAGTAAAAATAAGAATAATGATAATAATAGTGAAAAATACATTTCAATAAGCCAAGATCAGCTTAATAATAATACATATTCACGATTTCACATGGAATATAACCACTCACTTGCCCTAGTTGGAATAATACAAATTTACAACTTGCAACTCTGCACCTACGAAGAATAGCAAACATCAAATATTTTTCAACCCATTTTCATAGGCAGCCATATTCCTACAAATAAGAAACATCAGCGGATCCTGGAATGGGAACACCGAGAGGATCTTTGTCATAAGAGTCATCCTGAAAATTTATTATGACTGCAATCTGGGAAGCCTCCTTACTTATTTCTACTCTACACTCTTCTTCTATATTCTTTGCAGTATTTGCCACATAATTATCTTAAATACAGAAGTGTTCAGACTAAATGAGAACCATACATTATATTATTAACATTTCTGGAAAATATCCCAAGAAATATTTTTATATTAATTCACTTTCTTCTCCACAGTAATCAGTTCTAGCGCTTCCTTTCTTTTTCTTGTTGCTTGGTAATTGAAAGTGGTACCATGATGCCACTGATAATATCTTTTGCACTGGCTCCACACCAACTCGAAAGAATTATAGTGAAAATATAGTGACAATAACGGGGAGGGGAAGACAGAACTCAATGACCAGCTTTCTCTATAATTTCATCTTCCCCACATCAACCAATAAGATTTATCAAATAGTAAGAATATTGACAAATATTTTACCAAAATAAATACAAAAAATAAAATTGTATTCTATGATTTAATTCAATAATATTTGTTTATTTTAGTGAGAAATTTTTTCTGAACAGCCACAAAGCTTTTACACATTCTATTAGCAAATTTAAGTTCTAATTAAAATTGTATTACTGATTTTACTGTAAGACCATTGAACGCTATTGAATTTAATACAGGTTGTACTCCACTCTTTATAGTGATGTAAATTATGTTAAACAACTACTTTTGTGACTGAATTGTATAGTAGCAATAACTGTTTTTTTTATCAGTAATAAAAAAAAGATTACATGAATTTCATAAATGAGTGTTTTTTACATTCTTAAAAGAAATATTGTTGAAAAATATCACTCACCAGCACAGAATGAATTGCTAACCTGTCCATTACATAAATGCATGTTTCTTACAATCAAAGTAGAAATTTTTTCACTTTTGAAACATCTGTCTGTCAGAGTTGCTTAATAGTCATTTATTTCTTTTGACTTTGAGAGAATAATAATTCTGTACTTTTGATGAAACCATATGTAAGAATATATATTTTCCCTTCGTCTAAACTTTTTTTCAAGAAGCACTCTCTGCTCTTATCTGATCATGGCTGAGAGTCCAAAACTAAAAGGTAGATTGTTAAAGACAATATATAAAATGATATATCAAAATAAAACAGTATTAAACCACAATATAGGTGCTTCAAGCCGGACCAAGCAGTATTCATGATACAGGCAAATCATTACATCTGCTGATCTAATTCCAATTTCACAAATTTAAACATACTTCAGTACATGCAAATCTGCACTTATTTGTCCCCTTTCATATCTTTCAATTGTAAAGAATTTAGTAATGCTTCGCTTGCCTTTCGAATATAACCATGACACGAAACAGACAAAAGGCCCGCCAAATATGCAAAATTCCTACTAGTTGAACTTCTCATTTCTGTACGAAAGTCTCCACATATTAACTAACACACCATACAGAAAATATTAACTTTTATCTTGAACTAGTTTTAAAATATTTTCACACTATTCTATCACTATAACAAAATATTTTTCCGCGAACATTTTCCTTTGGCGGAATGACAATTCAATAGAAAGTTTCACGGCGCTAAGACAAGTTAGCCAACGTTCGTGAAATAAAAGCGAATAATTTCTGTGTGTAAATCACCGACCACGCCCCCCGGCACGATCTCTAGGGTGTGGCAACAATATCTGTCAAAAAAAACCGGTTACATGACTGAGCTCTCTGTAAAAGTTTGTTTAAACTCCTAGGTAATTCAAAAGACTGGGAAGTGCAAGAAATCGCTTTATTTGGAACAGCCCACATTTTGCGCAAATTATTGTAGAGGCGCCGACAGCCCCTATAGATCTGCTTGCTAGGTAGCTGGTTGCAACCTGGAGTATATTTTATATTCAGCAGACTCATAACATCTTCAGTCGTCATGTAGTGGAATAACAACAACAACAGTAGTAATAATAATAATAATAATAATAATAATAATAATAATAATAATAATAATAATAATAATAATAATATAATAATAATAAACCCGTAATATTGCCCACATCCTCAAGAAGCGATGAAATTTGGATGTATTACATCTTACAAGTTCTTAAGTTGGGAACATTGGTCCTTATAATTTGGCGACCCTGCTTATTGGTTTCTCTGTGTAGCATTCCTGATGCCCGATTATTTCGCGGGATTCACTCACTTCTGTCCCACTAAACGTTGTAACGATTGCTGGTTGCAACGATCGCCAATCGTGGTGAATCTGCTGAATGGTGGTGATCTGCTTCACGCGAGGGCGAAATTTAGGTTGTGAAATATTCTCATAAATCCGGTAAGTTACTTACGAACATAATAATCCACTGTTCCAAAACAAGTTTAACGTTGGATAGGAGAATCATCGATTTTGAACGCGTTATCAATTGTGCATGAACGTGAGATACTTGTAATAGGTACATGTGGATATGTATAATATTATCTATCTACATATAATACATGAAAAATGAAGTGAATTATCTTTGTTTCGGTTCTACGACCAAAATTGTAGGAATATAATTAATAACTTCTTACACACTTTCTTATAAAGTAAAGTTGTACAGCATTATTAAATCATAAGTTCAAAGTACTATTCTTCATCTTCATTATCATCTTCGTCTTCTTCTTATTTATGAAAGTTTTACAGAATAGGTCTTGATTCACACGGTTTGAAAACAACAAACCGTTTATTTTTTCTCAAGCACGTATACAAATGTCCCCACGTTTTCTGTGTACTTTATATTACTGGATTATTTAAACAGAACCAAAGAAATATCTTTCTTTAAATACAAAGTTAGTAAATTTACAAGCACAATTTTTTTTAAAACACTTTTTAAGTGTAAAGATGTTAAAATAATTAACATCATGGAACGTGATAAGGGTGTCTTGAGGTGGTAATGATTTATGCGTAAAGGAATTGGCCAAAGATAGTCTTCATTTTAATTAGAAAGTGTTACAATTTCTCAGTTATGTGCTGTGATGTTTATATCATCGTGATTATTATTGGGTTGTTTGTCAGGTGATAATGTAAGTTCACAAATTTATAATACTACTCAACAAAGTACAATACAAGAGCTTCCCAGATTGACATACCAATGCTATTGTTAACACAAACGAAATATTGTAATTGTGGTTAAAAAGAAGATTGGTGGTGTGATTTATGCAAGATGGAATAAAAAATTATTAAATATGAAGCGTTAGATTATCTTTAATACAAGAGGATACCACTGTATACAATGTAATTGTTATTGAACTCTTTTTGTGATATAACCTGTGTTGAGAAATTTAAAATGTAAAAGTTGTGTAAATTTCTGTACTAAGTATCAACGTTGAATTAGAATTATTAGCGTAATATGTAGTATCTAATTAAAAATTGTACATTTCAGAGACAAGTGTTTTAAGAAACTTGTGTTCAATTCATTAAATAGGTTTTTTAAAAATCCAATATATACAATATTATGCTATATATATAATGATAGCAATAAGAAAATGTTGGAGTTATAAAATCGAGATATGATTGCATTATAAAATTGAGGTAGAATATTTGAGTAGTTAGAATCCTCAAGTTTGATGTGTTATAGAAGATTTTGTAAATTGAAAATTCTATTTATTTCTTTTTTCCATGTAAAGAATTTATTGTCATAATTTAAAAAAAATTATGTTTAACTATTGTTCACATTAATATTGATGGTATTAACACCCCATGGGACTTGTTCTACCCTACATAGGCATCTGGCTGCTAAAATATTATTTTTGTTAAACAAAAGATAAAATTTTAAGCCATTGCTGCTAGTTATTTATTTAACTTTTTATATGATTCAGGGTCTTTATTTCTTTGTTTGATGTTTGTGGCATTAAGGCAACATCAGTTTTCTCAATTTGATCTTATAAAAAGTATCTATTTATTAAAGGAGTTTTTCTTTTGTTTACTTAACGGTAGCGTGTTTGACTGATGTTGTTGCTTCAGAAAGTAGTAAAATTTCTCTTTCTAAAATGTATTCTATTTTATTTCTTGAATCATAAATTATTATTTTAATACCAATTGTCGAAGAATGAATACATTATTGCTGAACATAGAGTTTGTTGGAGTATTTCTTGTTTTAAAAAAAATTTCCACAAAAATTTAAGAAAAAAAAGAGTTGGTAAATCTAGTTTAATTTTATTATAAAAAAAGTATTTTTGGAGTTTTTTATAAAATATATCGAAAACATTCCGTTCAGTATAAAAATATTAATTTTTTAGTATTTTATCACGTCAATTTAAGTACATGTCTTTGGCTTGCTTAATGTTTTTATATATTTTAATGCTTTACTTTCCCTAGACTATGACATGATTTTAAATTATTGCCTCTTCATGTGTAAAACTGTAACTATCTTGGTGAATGACAGTTTGAAATAAAATGCCTTTTTGTTTCTGTTTGTGTCATCTGTGTATGTAAAGAAGTTGATTATAATACTATTTGGTATGCCTCACACTAGGTACAAATAATGTTCCTTGAATCTTACATTTGCATTAAAAAAATAATAATGCACAATGTCACAAGTAATAATCTCTATTATGTCTCAAATATTTGGAACTGTTGAAGTAAACAATATAACCAAAACCGTAACATAAATTATCATTAATATTATATTTGTGTAATAAAGTATAGAGATGTTAGTGTAGGGAAGTTGCAAAACAAGTTTCATTTTTACTGTAAGTTCATTTTGTATGTGTGCTGTTCTTCATTCTTTCTTGTATGTGTTATACATGAGTTTTTAGTGAATATTTTGATACTTTGGTATTTATTTCAAATAATAATAATAATAATAATATATAAAATCACTGGTCGGGATAACCGAGATTGCAGTAGGCAGTAGTGCCGTGGCGATCTCTGACAGAGGGATCGCATGTTCCTTGCCGTATGGCCCGAGACCTGCTTCAGGCATGGGTGTATTTGTGTATATCTATATGTGTGTGTACTGTCTTTCACCCCACATTATCATTATTTCATCTTTCATACCCTCAGGGCTAACAACCCTTGGGGATAAAAATTGGATTCAGCTAGATACTGATATCATGATAAATTACATGCACCTGTCACGAGATAATGATACTGAGCCCCAGTAAGTGTAGGGTGCATGCACGCATGGTCCAAGATGGCCTATTTGCGAGCAAAAAAATCATTGAATTCAAATGGGTTTTCAACGGCTGTTTACATGTTGTTTTTTTTACCTGGGTGGGTGTTTTGGGCTGGAGTGAATTAAGCTAATCCTGAAGCAGAATAAGGAGACTGAGCCTTTTTGTTTTAGTCACTTCATACATTTATTGATTATTGATTCTCTTTCTTATTTCCTTCCCTTTCTTAACATGATAAGTTCATGTGAATTGGAATATAGTAAAAAAAAAAATAAAAAAAATTACAAAATCATATTGAACATGTGCTTTGAATAAGAAGAGTGGCTTATAGACTTGTCAAAATTCAGAAGGAGGAAAATAATTAAATATTCACTGTGTGTTTCTCTAGGCATTGATTTTCTAACATTTTTTCAACAATACTTTTAGAGAGATTGAATTTGACATAGCACATCCTGAAATGTTGAATGTGATTCACTATTATTTCTTAAAAATGAATGAAAGTGAAAATGAAATATTAACACATCTCTTTTTGTTTCTTAATAATCCTTTGCACATCCTTTATTTACAATTACTCTCTTCCTATTTTTGTTCTATTAAATTTATTTCCTCTAAATTCAGTGTCTATTATAGTTACCATCATATAATGTTTAGTAAGTTCAAGATTCTGAAGATATTTTCTAGAGAAAGTCTACCAAAAAGGGAATGGTGAGTGGTGAGCTTATGGGGGGTGAGTGTGAGCTGAGTGGTGAGCTTATGGGTGGACGTTTGTGTGAGTCCTTCCTGGAAGTATGACTTACTTTACACGATTTTGTTTCTATTTTAAAGGTTTTGGAATTGAAAGCTCATTGGTTATATTGCAAAGGTGCTTTTCTTCTGAAATTGGACTACATCAGTTATCACAGGTACTGTGTTTTAATAATTATTTTCTTCTCTAATTTATTTTTAGCAGTTTAAAATCTAAGATTTTACAAGAAAGTTAAAAAAGTCAGTTTTTAAAAGTGTCTACTCCCAGTATCATTTTCACTTACTGAAGATCTGCAGTCAATTTATTGTATTTTCTTCACAACTTTTACATTGGTCTTGTTATGGAGTTCTTGCTTCTTTAATGTCATCAAAATGCTTTTTCCACAAGCAGCATTCCCTGCAGTCATCAAGTATTCAAGTTTATGGCCATGTAATTTAAAAGCTTCACATGAAGGGGATATTTGATTTGGTAAATTTGGATGGAACTTTTTTTATATTACTAGAAATTACTTCCTTTTTATGGCCTATTGTGATTTTCATCAAAAGTTACAAAGCAACTATAGGAAACTCTTACACAAGTAGTTTTGGTGGCAAAATGAAAAATTGAGTTAACATCTTCATGCACTAAGCTCTTCATTTTTAAAATAAGCACCATTTCAGATTACTTTCCATCAGAAAATATTCTCAGAGTAGAGTTAACACCTTCCTGTAGTGTTCTTTATGTCTCCTTACTGGTAATAGGTGTCAACTCTGTGAGCTGACACCTTCCAAAAAAGATGTGAATATTTGTAGTTATATTAGAGATAAGAACACAGGTGTTACACCAAATAATTTAGAGCAAGGAAAGAAAGAAAAATATAAATAACAAATAATTTCCATTAATATTAAAAAAGAGTTCCAGGCAAATTTACTAAACTTCAAATATCTCTTTTGGGCATTTTCTGAGTAACACCTTGCACTAAGCCCTTGAATTGAATTTATACATAGAACATTTTATTGTATAAATAGTGCATCTTTTGTAATCCACAAACTATTTTAGTCTCATTAAGTAGTTAATACATTGTAAATAAACCATTTTGTTCTTTGAACTAGTTCATGAACTAGTTCACTAAAAAGAACGATCGTATAAAGAACCATTCAAATAAATGAACGATTTTGCCCATCCCTAGTCCACAGCTGTCTGTCTGTCGTATGTGTCTCAGAGAGATGTCTGCTTATGTTTTGTGCGCCACCTCACTGTCCAATCAGAGAGCTCTAAACTAAGTCCCATGCAAATGTTAGTGCAAGATCAAAACATGCTGCCCGTCGACCCGCTGCCCCTCAAGAAACTTAGCTCTTAAAAGTTAATACACTACTCCTTTCTCCTGCATGTCAATGCTTTACACTAGGTCAAAATTATTCTGCTCTTGGCATTCGTTCACACTTTCCCAAAGACATTTTTCGGCCTCACTAATTATATTCTTTATTCAGTTTAATTCAATTTCTTCTAAAGTTAACCTCT
>JAHLJT010006996.1:0-14533 GCA_031308135.1 Acheta domesticus
GGCTCTAGCCGAATAAGATGGTAAAAAGTGCCCCCGCTTGGAATCGAAAAGTGAATCTTTCCTGAGGATTGTGACCACGAAAAACATTTTTTCATGGACTTTTAAATTCCTGCCCCCCCCTCACATCCGCCGTAATAACGAAAAACGTGTTTTTTTAACTTTATTTTTTTCACTGACTCCGCCGCATGAATTTTCATGGAAAATAATGGTTATTTATGTAAAAGTTACTGAATTTTTCAAAAATAATTTTTAAAAATTTATTAGCCGCGAAATTCAACCTTTTAAATAGATTTGAAAATTTTGGAATTTTTTTAAAGAAATTTGTTTTTCCACCGGGAGGCACGAGAAAATTCTCAAATGTTGCCCTAGAAATTATCTATCTTCTGGAATTTCTTCAGATTTTTATAATTGGTGCGCCATGTCTAAAAAAATTAAAATACGTATTTTCGTCCCATTTGGCGTATTTTCATCTATATAGGACTTTATAGAAACATGTAATTACAATATTATTTGTTTTCTAGCCACGGTATTTGCAATATTAAAAGGCTAATATCAGTAAATAATTTTGTCAATAATATTTTGACCGTTAGATATAATCGCACCAGATGGTGAACAATTTTGTTCAGTTATTTTTAATAAATTGAGAATTTCGAAAAATTATCAATTATAAAGAATTGACTTTAATTTAAGTGAAAATTTCTTGAGAATTTTAGATGCTGTGGTGTATACTAACAAGATAAATAACTGATTAAACAGATTTTCTATCATATTAAAAAATACTTAAGAGCTTAAATCTCAAAACAGTAACTTACTTTTATCTTTCTACACTTAACTTCGCCCTTTTTATCCCTTTTTCTTCAAAAATAGCATCTTCATTATTTTCTTTTAATCATTTCAGTAATATTTTTTAGTATGTGACGGTAATGGAAAGCTGGATTTTTCCAGGGTGGCCGCTGTGATTCGCGAGTAGAGGGGGTAGCTGAAGGTGGTGGGGAGGGAGCCAGGAGGCGGCGCTCCCATGCGTCCGCCCATACCAGAAGCATTAGCCTACCGCATCATACGTGCTAGCGAACTTGATTGAGAATTAATTTGCTTTAGTGTCTTTGTTCGGTAGTGGAGGAACACCAAATTCATGTGATGGCCTGGCGCTGCTCGTATCATCTACATCTTTTCCACTGCCACCCGTTTCCTCAGTATCATAAATAGCATCACTATTATTGCCAGCAGTAGCCACTCGCCTTACCCTTTGCACTCCTAAGCAAAGCGCATAATACACCTCCTACAGCTCTTACGGCATGTTAGAGATGCCACGAGAATAATGGCTACTAGCTCGTATCAGTACGTAATGTGCTCCGGCCTACCACTCGTAGGGCATGTCTTAGATGCCATCCCCAAATCCCTATTTAACTCGTTGGGCATGCCACAGATGCCCACGTATTTTCCTGATATCTAAAATAAGGTTTTCATTGTTGAATCGATTTGATTTCTTTGGTCAAAAAACAGTAGAACTGTATGATGTGTCGTATGGGGGAGGAGATTATCCTGGTTACTCTTCTATTTTTAAACAATGGTGCAATAATGTGAAAACGAGCTGGAACGGGAGAATGCCGAGTATATTATTTTAAAATGCGACTGAAAATAGTGTTACCTAAATTAATATGTAATTTTATAAAATTGTCTCTATAATTTATAATTATAATTTATTTGGAGCTTGATGATGTCATCGAATAACAAGAATGGTGAACCTAGCACAAAGATTAAGTTTACAGACGATAGAAAATGTATTAAATGTATGAAGTTCATTCGCAAAACTTGTTGAAACGAATCTACAATTAGAAATGAAAGAGAAGTCAGAATTGTAAAAGAACATTAATGGCGAGGTAAATATAAATAATGTTTTGTGCTATAATTGTAGAAAAAATTATTTTTCAATTCCCCGGATATTTTGGGACCATTTTATGCCACTGAAAACGATGCTACGATTATGACAAAAGTAACATCCGACCCACATAGTCTGAACAACTTATTGCAGGAAGTACAACTTATTACAGTACAGGAAGGAGACTTTTGCGAAGTAGACAGAGGTTTTAGAGACGCCAAAAAATATTTAGAAGATAAAAAGGTACATCGTTCTTAAGCCTGCACTGAAAGGTAATCGAAAGCAATTAACAACAGAGGAATTTAATTCTTCCCGTTTCGTAACGAAGATTCGCTGAGTTGTGGAAGCAGTTCACGGAGTCATTGCTAAAAAATATAAGCTCTTGCATCACCAATTAGACAACAAATTATTACGAAAGGTAGGCTTGTATTGTAAAATAGCATGCTATTTGAACAATTCTTTTGGTCCAAGAATGATTTCCGATATGAGCAGAACAGAAGATATTGTTCAACGAATGTTACTTCCACAACCTACAACTAATACCTCTGGCAAACGAAGTCGAGGAACAAAGATGGGCCCGACGAAAAATCGATTTAAAAAATGTAACTCTAACAGATATTCCTGATTTTCCAGAACTCACGGAATAAGATTTAATTTTTTTTCTGAAACATATCAATTAGGTCACGTTATTTCACAATTAGGAGAAATGTTTACAGAAAACAACAACATCGATTTACAATATTTAAAATTAAAGCCAACCATCCTCAAGTTCGAAGTC
This sequence comes from Acheta domesticus, assembly GCA_031308135.1. Lineage (NCBI taxonomy): Eukaryota > Metazoa > Arthropoda > Insecta > Orthoptera > Gryllidae > Acheta > Acheta domesticus. Next base: position 2,658 of record JAHLJT010006996.1, read on the forward strand.
CGTTCACGGCACATAAAAAGAAAAACCTATAAATGCTTTGTGGAATACAAACCTCATACCATTGGATCTTCAAGAAAACTAAAATATTGTTGCGATTGTGCAAACTGTCTTCGTACAATCGGATCTTGCTTGCACATTGCCGCCATAATTTATTACTTGTCTCACGGAAGATACAATGGAAAAACAATAAGGCCAGCGGAAGTTTTGAATTTTATTTTTGGGTACGAGGATACAAATCCTGTAATTAATGAAGATAGAATATCACATATTATTAATATGTTTAGGATGCTTACATGCTATGCTTCATCTATACAGAGACGAGGAACTTCTGTTAATTGTCAGTTTCAGTTAATTTTTTCAGGAACGGGAATTTGTTTTGAATTTCGGTTGGTGGTGTAGGATTTAGGGCGAGGTTGAGTGCATTATTGAAATAGAATTTGGAGGCAAGGTAATTAATATGGTTGGCTAATGTGTTTCAATGGATAGTTTTTTTGTGGAGTTGGTCGTTGGTGACAAACCAAGGGACGTTAGTGATTATTCTTGATAATGATTTTGGAACATTTGTATTTGGTGGATGTTTGTTTTTTGCGGCTTTAATCCAGATGGGGCCCGCCTATATTATTATGGCTGTGCTCTGTGGTAGTGAGGAGGTTTTGTTGATAATAGGTTTTAGTTGTAATTTTATTTTTACTTGACAAACTTAGTTTGTAAATGTTTCTTTCCAGTTAATTTTCGTGTTTCTGTTGAGTCCAAGATATTTAATTGTGCTCTGTGGATGACAGATTATTGGTTTGTTGTTTAATGTGAAGGGAGTTGGAGAAGTGTAAGTTCTGAGGGTAAATATTTTTACTGAATCTGTTTTTAATGGGTTAAGTTGGATTTTTAGTTTAGCGGCCCAGCTATCAATGAGACTTAGATATAGTTACATTGTGTTACGTATTTTGTACAGATCACGGTCCTGAAAAAAATAGCGCCGTGTCGTCAGCAAATTGGGGGATTATTTGGTAAATCTGGGTGATTTTGGCAATTTTGGGCGATTTAGCATTTTGTAAGGATTGAATTTTAATTCTTTACAAAATTCTTGTAGCCGATTCACGATTGATTCGTAGTTCACCTTCATGACGTCTTGCTGACCGTTCTGGGTATCTGACTACCACTTCCATTAGCCTTTATTTCTGGTGTCGTTACACTGCGTTTCGGGCCAGGCTTCTTAGCCATTATGTTTCCTGCCGATCTGAATTTCTTCACCCATATGAGGATTGTATTGCGGCTCGGAACAGCTCCATGTCGACCAACATTGAACCGTGACCGAAACAATCGCTGCCTAGCTGTAATAGACTCATCACTTCTCTGTCATAGACAAACAATCGACGTTGCTTGTCCCATTGCTCCATAAGGACTGAGTAAATGAAATGGCGTCTTTTATAGAGCAGAACTATTCCAACCACGCCCACCTCCCACCACTGCACTATCAGTTCTACGCAGTTCAAAACCGTTCCTGTCCTGTGTGTCACCCTGTACATGAAAATACGCCGAATAGGACGAAAATACGTATTTTAATTTTTTAAGACATGGCGCACCAATCATAAAAATCTGAAAAAATTCCAGAAGATAGATGATTTCTAGGGCAACATTTGAGAATTTTCTCGTGCTCCCGGTGGAAAAACAAATTTCTTTAAAAAAATTCCAAAATTTTCAAATCTATTTAAAAGGTTGAATTTCGCGGCTAATACATTTTTAAAAATTATTTTTGAAAAATTCAGTAAATTTTACATAAATAACCATTATTTTCCATGAAAATTCTTGCGGCGGAGTCAGTGAAAAAAATAAAGTTCAAAAAACACGTTTTTCGTTATTACGGCAGATATGAGGGGGGCAGGAATTTAAAAGTCCATGAAAAAATGTTTTTCGTGGTCACAATCCTCAGGAAAGATTCACTTTTCGATTTCAAGCAGGGGCACTTTTTACCATCTTATCCGGCTAGAGCCTTTCGCACAGTAATGCTTAAACGCCATGTTCTTAAAAACGGCCCCAAATTTGTCAATGAAAATTGCCATTTATAATGAGGTTTTACTCTTCCTTAATATTCTTAAAGTAATATTTCGTTTCTACTATTAGGAAACCGAAAAATTGAGAAAATGTCTACAGATTTTCTTTGGGCGGCGATAGGTAGCAGCTGAAAAGAGGATGGGGCGAGATCGTAAAGTCAGTCCGCACCAAGGAAATTAGGAAACTTTACTACGAGAAAGTCTGTGCCATTCTGTAGCACCACTAGTTTAATTTTATATATAATACATAACTTATTCTAGATTCTTTAATTTTACATTTATTTCGTGCTACATTTGTTTTCTAAAATTATTTACATGTGTAGTTTGTTTTAATATCTCAATTTTGTTTATATATTGCCGAATGCTATTATAACTTATTAATTTTGTTTTATTGTGCACATAGTAACGAGTCAGATGGTGGTATATCTATTATCTGTTACAATAAAAGATATTTAAGGAAATTATAAATTGCTGATAAATAATTTAATTTTATCCATGATTTTACTTAATACTAAGGTAATATTTTATAGTTCATTTAATAATTAAATGGGATCAGGGGTATATCAAGTCTAACCATAGATTAGTTACATCACGCAGTACAGTGTATAGACCATTTCACAATATCACGCAGTACTATAGTCCATTTTTCAATATCTGTACAATATCGACGTCTCTATATTTGGTTGAATATTTACTTTCCTGTATATTTACGTGGAGACGGAGTAATATACTTAACATACAGAAAGTTTAATACTTTTGCTGCAAAAAGTGCAATTTTCTGACAGAAAAAATAGTTTAGTACGTCTCTGATACTGTAAATTATTTAGTTTTTAAACTTGAGTAAAGCGCGGCCTTATTAACACTTTTTTCTATGTTAAAATGTGTCTATATTCCTCCCGGGATTAAAGTGGGACTTTAATCCCTCCGGGACCCCTCCTCGATTAAAGAAACCACAGAGCGGGGTTAAAGTAATACTCCAGGATTAAATTAACCACACCCACCAGCGACTCCCATTATCATTACAATCTGAGTTTGGATACATCGAAAGTCTAAGACAATTCATATTTGTAAGTTAGAAACTAACCTTCAAAAGTAAATACTGATTATCACAAGTTTCTTTAACGAATCTGTAAAATTCACGCTATGTAAAAGTCTTAGTTTTTTGGCTAGTAGCTTTTTTCATGTCTCTTCAAAAATCCAATCAATTTACTATATCTAAAAATATCGGTATCAATTAAAGTGTTAAACACATACCGTCAACAATTTTTCCTATAAAAATACTTGCTCAGAGATCTAATTTTCCTTGAGGCGCAACGTTGCCTTCATCACTGAAAAATACCTAAAAAATTATGAATTGTATGCTTTTGACTTACTGTTAAAATATGCAAGAACAATTTCTTATGAAACTTTTCTCACTTTTCTGTCATGTCTCCATTTGTAGAAACATTCATAATCTTTTTCATAGATATACCTCGATTTTTCAGAGAATTTTGAACCATCACTATTCGGCTTCTTCCATGATTTCATTAGGAATTTGTAAATATTCATCTTCAGAGCCTAAATAATTTTTTGACTCAAATATTCCTCCTTTTCCTCGATGCAGAATGCTGAACCAGTTGAAATCACAGCCACTTAAAGATGACCCCTAGAAGGATGTCCGCCGTCTACTATACTGCTTCGTCTTTCCTGGCATAGGCGTGCGCGCGAAGAAATATTGTTTAAAAATAAGTTTTGCATGACACGGGGTTTACCTAAGCTTTATTCACACGGGAGAATTATGTACCTCGCGTTGTCGCTCTTGGCACACAACTGTTCTCCCTCGTGAATAAAGTTCTACTTAAACCCCTTGTTATATAAATATTATACGTAACTAGTACCAACAGTGAGTCTTCGACGTACGAATGAAATGTTGACAGAGGGGACTACGGTAGAAGGCAAGTCCGTGATTTTAAAATGAGTACGACAATTTTTTTTCTTTAGAAGCAGGAGTCATATATCGCCCAAGACGTTTGTTAACTTTGCGGTTCCAAGTAGTTTTATACAGTCAGTACTTTTTTTGTGGTACAGTACGGCAAAATCAAGTTAGCAAAATACCACATACACATCAATAAACTGTAAAGCTATGTGCTAATATCCATGCACGATTGGTGAAAATCGAGTCTTTCTAGCTCCTATATGTAGCTAATTACTTTTATTAATACAGCGGCGTCAGAAACATGTTTGTGGGTCCTTGTTATCGAAAACGTGGTTCGAACCGTGAACAAGACTGGGGCTTAAAGCATAGGATTTTTGGAATCCTAAGGATGCCTCCTTTATATATTACAGCTCTTGAACGACAGAGGCGGTAATGGAGACAAAATACAAGACCTCTTGGAGACACTAGAGAAGTGGCAGCAACGATGGGACACTTCGTCCACGGGAAGATTCGGCCTATCGCCTGGTTTATTTTGACGAATCGTCTGTCAACCGGAAATACGGCGAGATTATTATTTCATACAGTTTCTGGCGGAACATGGCTACTTTAGAGCCTACTTCCATAGGATCAAACTGGGAGATGCCCCATACTGTCGGGTACGTGGGGTATAAGGGGTAACCTGAAAGTGGGGAAGTCGAGCACATTTGTTTCGTTGCCATAATTTTCACTCTCAAAGACTCATTCTCACTGAGATGTTATATCTCCGGGTTTTACTTGTTAGCTCTATGACTGCTGAATGCATACTCGCGTATATTCGTTCTTCTGAAACCAGTTGAAGAGAGGAGCGTGATTTTTCACTAGTGTTGATAAATATAAAACGACTGGAGAAAGGAGGGAAAGCTCTTGACCATCAATACGGGTTTCCAACCATCATCGTCAATAACACTAGGAATATTTAATACAAGTTTTTTTTCTATCGTCACTTTTCAATGCAGCATTACAAAAAATTCCCTATAATACGTTGAATAATAAGATGTAATGGTGCTACAACAGCATATACTTTTTAACATTTGTAACTACTCACATTTGCAGCACATTATTGTCAAGCAAGGATAATTTCACATACAAATTAAACATCCAGAACTAAAGGCCACCCAATATATCGCTTTATGAATGCATACGAACTACGATATCTTTACGTACTATCCAGCTTATGCTTATCTGTGTATTCATTCTTCCCGTCTTTAATAAAAGTTGAGCGTAGCAGTTTATTGAACGTAGTAAACAACGTAACGACAAACGAACTTCGACTACTTTCCAACGCCTGTGAAGTGTCGTAAACCCTGCCACTGTCCTAATTCTTTCCCAATTCTGGCCGCTAGGTAGTGACGCAGAAGCGTGTATGAGAGACGCGTAGGCGGAGATGTTACTTATTTTTCATATCCTTTGATTCATTCCCGTTCTCCGAAAATTTTCTCGTGGCTCATCGTCGGTGCGTTGCATGAATTTCAAGTAAAAATCACGGGAAAAATACTAGCTTTTTCAAAAAATTTACATTACCTTTATTAATGATCCTATTTTTTAGAACACTCTTAAAGGCAAAAATCTTTATCTTCGATTTGTAGTTTCATTGGTTATGTTTTTGCAATTTCCGAAAATATGGAAGAGAAATCTGCGCCATCCTTTTAAGCGTTTTTTGTTCGATCTGTGAAAAATATTTGGAGAACAAATATGTAGCGGTTTTTGGGATTTTTTTTAGAAATTGCATAATTTCAATCACAAATTACGAAAAAACTATTCGTTTTTTCGAAAAATTTTACATTACCTCTTTAAAAGAGCTATTTTTTTAGAACAGATTTTGTTGAAGATAAAAATCTGTATCTTCAATTGGTAATTTTCAAATGTTAGTTTTGCAATTTCAAATAGTGTTCCCGAAAATAAGAATGTCCCACTTTTTTACCGTTCTTTGGTACACACGAGGAGAAAATATAAAGAAAACAATTGGTAATTTCATAAAATACACTCGTCTTAAAAAAGCTGCAACGAGAAGGACGAGGCGGATTGCGATAATTGTTGGCAGGCAGGTAGAGGGTACACGCATAAGAAATGATTACATTTTCACTTTTGTAGGACCTATATTTACTGCGCTACACGCCCACAGACTGTACATGTTAGTTTGGCGTGAGGTTGCCATGTTGGCAAACACACGCGTCCAGACGTCGAGTCCTGTGCGAGTCCATGCCATGCAGCCTGCACCTGAGCGCGCGGTTCTTGCAGATTGGTGGTAGGGGTCGGATCCTACTCGCACGCTCCGTAGCACCCCCAATATTCTCGATCCTGGCAATGCAGGTGGCCATGGCATGGTATCCACGGCTGTAAGGCATGCTCGGGAGGAGATGGCTGTGGTATGCGGTTGAAGGATCTCCTGAACGTACCGTGCGGCTGTCACGGTGCCCCTGATGAACACTAATGGTGAACGGGCACCATAGGATATCGCCCCACACCATCAGATCAGGCTGGCGGGTCGTGTGATGGGATACCACAAACCGCTCGTCGTGCGCTTCCCACTCCGCTTTCAGACATGGACCCAGTGGTCGACGCCATTAAGACAGAAGCGGGATTTGTCGCTGATGATGACCCACTGCAAGTCTTCATGGCCCCAGGTCGTCATTCCCGACACCAGGCGAGTCAGTATCGACATTGCTGGAGTGTGAGGGGCAGGAGTCGTAATGGTCAGCGTACGGCGAGCCCTGCGTTGTACAACCGCCTGACGGTGGTATTGGCACTTTCAGGATGTGACAGTGCAAGGCTGCACAGCCCGCTGAAGCACCTATCATTGCCGATGGATCTGGTCGCCCGTGGCGGACCATTCGTCAGTCCTCCCTCCTCGTGGTGCGTGGCAGACGTCAAGATACTGCATGTCGTGTGTGCGTGCCTTTCTCATCCATTGCCCTCAACAGCGAGCGATGGCGGTGTCCGTACGACTGGTGTGGCGCGCAATACGGCGACAGGTCCAACCAACATCCCGCACACCCACGGTGCGGCCCCTCTCGAAAGCTTCTATCTGGACAACCGGCTGTCGACGCGTCGCCGAGGCATAGTGTACGTGCAGGTGACGCTCTGGGCGACGTTACCCGATGTCGCAATAGCCGGTGCAGCCGTTTGAGACCCTCTTTTCTCGGCCTGTGGGCGCGACGTCACGCCCTTACCCCCCGACCCTCTAGTGTGAGGCCGATCGTGAACACGAAATAATTGTCTTAGTGAATGGTGTACAAATACCCACCAAGTTTGCAGCAGATCAGTGGGGTTCTTCGGGATGCAGCTTTTTTTTATGTCGATGAATGTAATTGTTAAAAAATTGGAATTTTCGTATATTTCCGGCAAAATTACGCAAACGCTGCTAAAGTTTTCAAACAATTATACATGACCTTATTTTTTGTCTTAAAGAACAGATTTCTTTATGGGAAAAAACCACATCTTCAATATTTTAGTTGTAGGAAGACGCCGATTAAAATTGAACTTTTTCAATTTTGAAAAATCTGGGAATTCAATGAGCGTCGGACCTGCACTATTCTCTTACGCAGCATTTACCCTCGCTATCCGACATGTAAAGTAACTCCTATAATCAAAATATTGGTTTAAAATTCAAGGCGCCGCGACATCAGTCAGATCGACTGTGGAATATCAATTTTGCAGAAATTTGAATGAACATTGTAGGAGCTAGCGTTGACCACAGGCGGATAGTGTATGTGTCTGACATGCGCCTACCTCCCACTTGTCTTTTACTAGAGGGAATTCACCAGGGGGAATACCAGTGAGGCGTTAGCCCTGTCCGCACCCCCGCCAACGCACAAATACGCCGACAGGCTGGTATCTGGATCCCGCCAGACTGCGTTTACCTTCGCGGTAACCTTCCCATTCAATGTCTGGGTTGAGCCGCTCTGCTAGCTCAGAGCTACTGGCTTTCCAGGCCGGAGCCATAGTCGACAACGACTCACTGACAATGCGCCGGGAAAAGTCCCTCCTCTATGCAGAGTATCGAGCCCCTACCACGACGAAGCCAAGAGCCCAATAGGGGTCCACCCGAATTAAGGCCGGGCGGCTTGGGGCCCCGTACCCGTCGCAATGCTATCACCTGTATGCTATCGTCGTAAATACCGCGGGAACCTAGGCAGCCTGACTGAGTGGTTCGTAGCCCCGTCTGGAATTTAAATGTGGGATCCGGGTCATTCCGAAGAAGCCCTCCATCCAATCCCGCCCAAAGGTCGACGCGCGAGCACGCCAACTGGTGGGTTACCGAGCGAATACGTCAGAACGGATCTTAGCATCGCCTACTCACTGCTTCCCACGTTGACATGAGTGCCGCCGTAAAATTAAGGGTCCGAGTGGTTGTCTGCAATTCTCCACCAGAAATCCTGCCCGCCTCCACGGTCGTGAGTCGGTCGCCGGTCGTCAGTCGGTCGCCGGTCGTCGGAGCAGTCCGGACGTGCACTAGCGGAGCTCCTGGCTTAGACAATGGGCTGCTACCTGCAGGAGTATCGGGCTGGCATCGGGGCGTGGGCTGCGCGCTTTTCCTCGTGCGCAGCGCCGGCCCCTTCGGCATCGCTTCTCGGGGACGGGGCAGCTGCTGGAGCAGCAGCGTTGTGTGCGACCACGATAGCGGTTCTACTGCTAATTGGAGGTGTCGAACCAAACCCAGGACCTGCAGACGAAGTAAATGCAATCCGTATCTTGTGCAGTGGCTGTAACAGTAACTTAAAATCCGGCAAGCAGTGTGAACTCTGTGGGCTCTGGTATCATGCGAGTTGTGGAAAAATGGAGACATGGACAACGGAAAATGGTTTTGCAGTAAGTGCAAAGAAAACAGACTACGTCTACTGGAAGAAAAACTGGAAGCTGCTCTTCTTCAATCCAGGAACTGCGGGAGTTAAACGCAGCTCTGGAGGAAAAACTTCGAGCTGTTTCAGTAGGAGACGCCGCGCAGCCAATTGTAGAGGCGCCAGTTGCGAGAAAACCCATTCTCGTTATTGGCGACTCGATAGTAAGGCATGTAGGCAAGAACGACGACCACATGGATGTTGTGTGCCTCCCGGGAATTCGAACCGAGCAGCTGCGAAGGTATGTGAGAATAGGGACCTCGGAACGCCAGATACCGTAATTTTACAGGTCGGTACAAACGATTTGAGGAGGAAAAATCTTGACTTTGTCATGGGGGATATGTGTGACTTCGTGATGAAAGCACAAGAGAAGTTTCCGAAAGCAAAAATATATATTAGTGGTATTCTCAGGCGTCGTGGCATTCCATGGAGACGGGTCGGTGTAGTGAACCGAATGTTCGAGTGGGTGGCGCAGACAAGAAATGTGTTTTTGTGGACCCAAATTCGTGGTTGCAGGATGGCGATTTTGGTCGTGACGGCTTGCATCTAAATCGCTCGGGGTCCACAAAGCTAGGCGGTCTCTTCTCGCGCGTAGGTGGCCCGAACTTCCCGCGAGAGGCTCGTGAGACAGCACGGCGGTATCGGCAAGGGATGTCGAATCCCTTATGATGGTCTGTGCGGGGATGTCGGCGACGGACGGCAACGCAGTGAGGGACGGCGACGTAGTGGCGACATATAGTGGCGCGGAGACGGCGGCGAGGGACGGCGACGCGGTGGCGGCGGCGAGGGACGGCGACGCAGCGGCAACGTGCAGTGATGCGGCGATGGCAGCGAGGGACGGCGACGCGGTGACGGCGGCGAGGGACGGCGACGCAGCGGCAACGTGCAGTGATGCGGTGATGGCAGCGAGGGACGGCGACGCGGTGACGCGGCGAGGGACGGCGACGCAGCGGCAACGTGCAGTGATGCAGCGATGGCAGCGAGGGACGGCGGCATTAGATTAATGAATTATGCAGAAGGTGAGTCTCTGGTTATTTGCAGGTTAATTGCAGGAGTATTTACAATAAAACTGTTCAATTCTGGAACACGGTAGAATCTTATAATGTAGATGTCGTGATAGGTACGGAGTCATGCTCAATACGGAAATATTAAACGCTGAAATCTTCAGACAAAATTTTTTAACATTTAGACGTGATAGAGTAGATCGCATTGGTGGGGGAGTTTTGATATGTATGAAAGATAACTTTGAAGCAACAGAGGCATGGGTGGACGACAAATTTGAAATCATAGGTGTAGACATCCGAGATAAAAATTCGAAAAATCAATGGGAAATAATAGGCGCGTATAGATCACAGCAAGATGGACATGAAGCATTGGCAAGACTTGCAGAGAGAACACGCGTAACCAGGAAAACCGGAAAAAACGTCATTTTGGGGGGAGATCTAAATTTACCGCACGCTACCTGGGAGGGGGATGTGGGGGCTGAAGGCGCCACCCAACGTCTCGTTAACGAGCTAATTTGGGTGAAGTGAAGTGTAGTGTAGTGAAGTGAAGTGTTAGTGAAACTAGTAGTCAATTTAGAGATAACTAGAAATTAATTAGAACTAGGATATCCTCTAATTCTAATGGTAACTATAATTGTTAATGGTTTTTATTGTTCTAATTCTAATTGTTGTCACTGTTTGCCACCGAGCATTAGCTCAAAGCGAACTAATAAATCTATCTATCTATCTATCTATTCCCCCTGCGGACGGGCAGGCTAGCGGGCATACGGTCGGTCGGGCGAACGGGCATACTAGGTCGAGTGAGTGGGCACATTGGTCGGGCGAACGGACACATTTGTCGGGCGCGAGCAGGCACACTGGCCGGGTGAGTGGGGCACACTGGCCGGGCGAGCGAGCACACTGGCCGGGCGAGCGGAAACAATGGCCGGGCGAGCGGAAACAATGGCCGGGCGAGCGGAAACAATAGCCGGGCGAGCGGAAACAATAGCCGGGCGAGCGGCAACAATGGCCTGGGCGAGCGGAAACAATGGCCGGGCGAGCGGAAACAATGGCCGGGCGAGCGGAAACAATGGACGGTGCGAGCGGAAACAATGGCCGGGCGAGCGGAAACAATGGCGGGCGAGCGGAAAGAATGGCCGGGAGAGCGGAAACAATGCTGGCGAGCGGAAACAATGGCCGGGCGAGCGAAAACAATGGCCGGGCGGGCGGAAACAATGGCCGGGCGAGCGGAAACAATGGCCGGGCGAGGCGGGCAGACTGCCGGGCGAGCGGGCAGACGGAACACTGACAGACTGGCGGAACACTTTCTTATAAGTTATTTCACGGAAACAATAGTTTTAAGCCAGTTCAAATCAAAAACAAAAGCGCCCTTACAAATTGTATTCCAAGGATATCTGATCTTCCTAACACGAGTACATTCCAACCTTCTGTTGCACGTTTCCTTTTAGTTCTATTACAAAACACAATAATTAATTCTGAAATTCATTTTTTCATCCACAAATGACGTTCTTGCCACATTGTATAATAGTTTCAAGCAGTTGTAATATTAGACAGGATCTTAGATGAAGTGATGACTCAATTTGACGTTAGGGGAATATAAACGAATGTCGTGGAGCTTCCGCAGCAATGGAGATCAATACTCCAAAAGTATGACGTAAGCAACAGGAAGCCTGTACTGTGTCATCACAATACAATTCAACAAATTATTTGTTTCTGTGGCTCTGTCCTTTTATCACAAACATTTCATTTTAATTTCTTATTGTCTTGAATACTGATGTTTTGTGATACTGACAGCCAGTGCAGGATGCAGAAAGTATATCAGGAATGATAGGTAATTTCAGCTCAGATATCCCTAAAAACTTTTCGAAATGGTGTATTTTCAATTTCTAGCACGAAATAAATGTACAAGGATATTTATAATGTGAATACGGAGTTGGATGTGATATATTAACGGTAATTATGTTATTGCATTATGTAACGTTTTCGTTAGGATGGCGAGTTCTGAGCAAGAGGGCTCCAGAGTGGAAGAGAC
>JAHLJT010006997.1:0-12049 GCA_031308135.1 Acheta domesticus
TGTATAATGATAGATTATCACTAGGTTAGACAGCAAGGCAATCAATTATCACAACTTTCAAAAGTTTTAACCGAGAATAATCAAATACTCGAGAAGAAGATTATAGATGCTTCAGCTCAGTTGAGAACGGAAATTAAGCAGGATTTAAATAATGAAATAATTCAACTTACGGATAAGCTAAATAGTAAAACTGAATTACTTGAGACTAAGGTAACTGAAGTGGAGGTCAAAGTAGAGAAAACTTTGGTAGAACATAGTCAGGCTCTACAAACTCTTTCTTCTACTCAGGGAGAAATTAATAGAGATATTGGGGATCTTAAATCACAGGTCAAAATGAATGATCATAAAGTGGAGTTACTCAATATAAGCAAAGAACAGTTAGAAGCCAAGGTAACGGATATACAAGAGAGGATGGATAATTTGCCAACCACTCCTTTCTCTGCATACCCAACAACCGTAACAATTCCACAGGGATTAACATTCAGCGCTTCAGGGAAAGAGAACCCTTGCATTTTCATTAAAGCTGTGGAGAATTTTTTCACACTCTACAACTTTCCTGAAAGCAAGAAGGTGCGAATTGTGTACCAAATGCTGTTGTCTAGTGCCAAGATTTGGGCGGATACTCTTGATCCACTTCCGACCACTATGGAAGAATTCAAATTAAAATTCTTCAACCGGTATTGGAATCATGAGACGCAAATCAATTTTCGGCTGAATCTTATGTATAGTTCGTGGAAGAGGGGAACAATTTCAATGCAAGACTACGCGACAGAAAAGTTGGCAGGTTTGAAATTGTGTACACCCGCAATTCCAGAGCATGAAACGGTTTGCTTACTAATAAGACATTTCCCTACTGGGATACAAAACCTTCTGAAGAGTCAGTTACCCATGACTGCAGAGAAGTTGGTTTGCCAGTTAGGATTATTTGATGCCACTTATGAATTGTCAGAAAAATTCAATAAACCTAAGTCAATATCTACTTCAACCGCTTTAGTAGTAACCCCTAGTCAAGACAATGGGACAGCTACTAGTAGTAAAAAGGGAAAAAGGCAAGATTCTAGGAAGGACGGAGGGGAAGATTCTTCGCCATCTAAGATTAGTAGACCCTATTATGAGCAGGGAACTCCTACAGTAGTCTACGATTCTTCGGCGGGAAATCTACAAAAAACTAATAGAGCCTCACAACCGTCAACTTCTAAAGATGCCACACCTCTTATTTTAGAGTTAAACTAACTCGGTTTGTTCCGAAAAGTTGCCCCGGAACAAACCAAACAATGAATATGAAAGAAGAGGTGACTATCCAGTCTATGGTATTCCGAAATTATAGGGAGGAATTCCAAGAAAATTCGTTTGGGAAGATAAGTGTCACGAAGTACAAGTGCCCTATGATTGAAGTACAGTGTTTAGGAAAGAAAATTCTGGCTCTGGTCGACACTGGTAGCACTTGTTCTGTAATCGTCGAGAGAATGCTTGATGAACTCGCAAAGGAAGCTAAAGCAATACCTGAACTGCCTATGCCAAAATCGTACATAGTAGGAGCGAATAGGAAAAAGTCACGCCCTATTTACCGACAAGTCTTTTTGCAGTTGACAATTGGACAACAGGTATACGATTTGACGTGTATAGTCGCAAAGGAATTGTTGCACCCGCTCATCCTAGGAGTAGATTTCTTGCATCAGTACGAAGTGATAATAGACTTGCCACGAAATGTCTTATTATTTCCTCGAAGTCACTTCATTGAGTGTCATACTGAAGATACTAATGACAGTGATATAACGGAAGAATATCCAATAGTCTGCATAGAAACGAATAATCTTTCAACGTTCATTAATAATTCTATTTATTCAAATGAAGACTTAACAGGAGGGCAAAAGGAAGAATTAGCCAAATTAATTCTTGATTATAAGGAAGTATTCCAGAAGAGAAGTGAACCTATTAAGAATTTTGAATTTCATATAGAATTAACGGATGAACAACCATACACAACGCATAACTATCCAATTCCGGTTGCCTACAGAGAATCGGTGGACAAGTTAATCCAATCAATGATTGACGACAAGATAATTAAGAAAGAACGGACACCTTTCTTGAATCCTATCGTCATAGTAAAAAAGAAGAACGGAGAATTAAGATTGTGTCTGGATGCGAGAAAACTAAATGCCAAGACCATCCCATACCGAGATCGACCGCCCAGACTGGAAGAAATGCTGGCTAAGTTAAAAGACCTGGCATGGATAACTAGTACCGATTTCACGGCCTCGTATTGGCAAATCCCTATTGCGAAGAGCTCACAGAAATATACAGGTTTCATGTACAGAGGCATTAGTTATGTATATTTACGAGTACCATTCGGATTGAAAAACGCAGCAGCAGCGTTAATTCAATGCTTAGATGGAATCGTGAATAAACAACTGTATGATTCTTCATTGGTGTACATCGATGATATAGTTCTGTTCGCATCATCTTTTGAAAAGCATATGACTCACTTAAAGGCATTATTTGAGTTATTATTGAAAAACAATCTACAATTGAATTTGGAGAAATCGTATTTCTGCCAAAAACAAGTAGAATTTTTAGGCTATGAGTTAACCACGGACGGATTGAAAATGAAGATGGACAAGATTAAAGAAATCGATGCCATCAATCCTCCTAGAAACCAAAAGGAATTGAAGAGCCTACTGGGATGTGTTAACTATTACAGCAGATTTATCCCTAACTATTCTCTGATTATAACAGACTTTCTTCCGTTACTTCGTAAGAATCAATCCTGGATATGGACAGAGAAACACAACAAAACGTTCCAAAATCTCAAGGCAGCTTTTCACCAAACATGCATCATTGCTTACCCGCATTTTGATAGGACTTTCATATTGCAGACGGATAGCAGTGAATACGGCATTGGAGCGATTCTGTACCAAGAGATCGACGGACAAGAGAAAATTGTTTCACTGATAAGCAGAGTTCTTCGAGGGCCTGAGATTAATTATTCAGTAACAGAGAAAGAGGCGAATGCTATTGTATGGTCCGTTCATAAATTGAGGGAATACCTTATTGGTAAACCATTTATCATCAGGACTGATCACAAAGCTCTCATTTTTTTAAATAGATGTCATACTAATAATGCAAGACTCTTACGATGGATACTGTACTTACAACAGTATTCCTTTACGATTGAACATTGCCCGGGGAAGTCAAATCATCTTCCAGACATTCTCAGTCGTAATAGATTACAATCGCAAGATGAAGTAAAAAATGTAATTCAGGTTGCGCCCATACAGTTAAATATTATGGAGATGCCGTACCTTAACTGGCAAACTATCGCCAATTGTCAGGATAATGAGGAACTAACTCAAAAGGTTAAAACGTTCTTACGCGGAGATCTCGATCCGGCAGATCCCGATGCTATGCGATGGACGGCTGACGGAAATCGTTGGAAAATAGTTGATGAAGTAGTCCTAGTTAGAACGAGGTCCGACCCTGACATTTTTAGGATATGGATGCCTAAAGTCTTAGTTCCCGGAATTATCTGGCTAGTCCACACAAAACTGGCACATTTTGGACCCGATAAGGTTGATAAGGCAATCTCTGAAATAGCGCACTGGCGGGGACGAAAGAAACAAATTAGGGAAACTTTAGCATCATGTACAACGTGTCAACGCACAAAGTTCCCAAATCGTCACTTCGCGGGAGCACGTCAGGCGATTATACCTTCGCGCCCCAATGAACTAATGGCATTAGATTTGTATGGACCATTACCTAAAACTAAATTTGGATTTAAACACATCCTTGTATGTGTAGATGTCTTCACCAAGTTCGTCCAGGTCTACTGCATAAACAAACCAAGTACGAACAACTGTCTACACAAATTGAACAAATTCTTTCAGAAAGCCGGAAGGTACGAGAAAGTACTTACTGATCATGGACCTCAGTTTACAAGCGACGCTTGGTTACAAGCTATGGAGGAAATGAACGTAATTCACATCTTGTCGAGTATAAGATACCCACAATCAAACCCGTCGGAACGAATTATGCGAGAGCTATCCAGACTGTTCCGTGTTTATTGCCAACACAAACACACGGACTGGTATTTGCTGGTGCCTCTCATCAATAGATGGTTGAATGAAGTACACCATGATGTTTTGGGAATTTCACCATATGAAGCCCACTTTAACCGGAAGATGCCCCATGTACTAGAACAATTGCAACGACCGGAAGTCACCACAACAAATGTCACAAATCAACAGATAAGACTACAATTAGAAAAAGGAGCCAGAAAAAGGTTCAAACAAGTTAAACAAGCACCTTATGTGTTTCGTCAATATCAAAAGGTTATGTTACGAGTACCAAAGTCCTCAGACATGCAAAACAAGTTTGATATCCAAGTTTTTCGCACTATATGAGGGACCATATACCATCATTCGAATTCGACATCCCAATGTAGCTGAATTGGAAGATGACAGAGGACGAAACATTGGAAAATACAATTTCTATAATTTGAAACCATACTATGAATAATTAACAACGGCAATTTAGAGAAAATTGATACAAGTTTTTTTTTCGGTCACATTTTAACCGAGGAAAAAAAACTTTTTAAAGAGGGGAGATATGTAACCGCTAAAGCCGTTTACGGCTAGAAAATATCAGTTTTTTTTTCTTTGTAAACGCGCTCTGTTATTTTGAGACTTAGTAGTTACAACACTAACCGAGAGAGAACGCCAGGCGACGTACATAGTTTTAAAATGAGCTAACAGGAGCGCTTATCACCAGTATTAGAAACGTGATAATGAAATCGTCCACCGGAACGACACGAACAACCAATAGGATTAAAGCAAATGAATATTGGAGATTTTAGAACAAGAAGAGTCCAACTCGGCCATTTTAATGAAAGTCAGCGAACGAGAAGGTATTCTGAACCACTCTGAACGAACTTTTGGATCAACGGACATCGCCAGTTCAAGATTTCGACAGTACGCAAGCTTTTAGAAAAGGTAACTCATCTTACTATTATGATAATTTATTCATGAGAGGGAATAAATAAAATATATGAAACGTGAATCATTTAAAAAAAAAAAGAAGAATACTTAACAAGAATGATTACATGATTTGAAACGAAAGGAAAAGTAACGAGTAGCTAGCTGAAATAGAAGTGTTACAAGCAATGTGTGATTTATTGCAGCTTTTTAGAAAAGAATACTTGAACCAGCTCGAATAAAATTCGATCATTGGACGTTACTGCAACGCCGACGCCACGACGCGAGCCCCAGCAGAACGGTGCAGTCAACGGGATTTCTCGTGTCTGAGCTCCTTTCCGGACGACCCTGAACAACTTCAAGGCTTCGCACGTCGCGGGAAACATCGTGAGTTCGGCAAAACCTTTTCAAGTTAACGGCAGAAACGAGGGCCAGGTGTAGAACAGTTTTAGTATCATATTTCACTAGATAGTTAACTGTAATATTGCTTAACTTTATTCATGAGTTTTTGAATACATATCCGTGTGCCAAATCGAATTACAGTTTCGTTACTGGACGCAGATATTTAAACAGTGTTACTGGAAAATGAATTCAGGAGCAAAGATAGACAATTATTTTATCAATTGACATATTATGTTGAATGCAAAGTTTAACTGAGTAGCATTTAACTTAACATTTTGTTTTTTGAAATCTGAGATCTCATAAAAGTAGATTAATTTAACTTAGCTTGATGTTGGTAAGATTAGACATTGTAATAACGATTACAGTTATGCATTCTAATTGAATCAAGTGTATTTGTTAGAACAAGTAGAAGATTGATATTTTTTTTTTTGATAAAACATGGTATTGATATTGTTGATTTGTATTATACATAAATGGTAATTTCAGGTACAACATTTTGAGTGAGTGTGATTCTATGTGTATTTCAGGAAATGTGTGTAGGGATATTCATGTATTAGTTATGTATTATTAGAATTCAGATTCTTGAACCCATTCATTGAATCTAATTGGAAGATTTCAAGGGTTTATTTGCAAATTAGATTTTGATTACAATTTGTAATAATTTTTTTGGTTTTTTTTCTTTTTGGATACCAGATTCAAACAGGACATTTATAATCAATTCATGTCATGTTGATGTACTAATTTTTAGTACAGAATATATGGTTTGTTGTTATTTTCGTAAAACGTACGACAAAAGTGTTCTTAATCTATCCCAGTGTACTAAATCTTGAACCCTTTCCCTTGGAAAGAATGTCTGCTAGGATTTTCTTATATGAGTGCGTTGTGGCTTAACTTTATTGGAGTTACAACAACGAGTAACAAGGGAAAATTACTCGAGTCACCCGTCTCCTCCCATACGCGAGGTAATTTTACCCCAATTGTTGGACCAGGCGCAAGGTGGTTGGTAACTGCCTCACCTATCGTGCCATCACCCGACATTGGGAGGGAGACAAAAAGGCAGGCGGTGACAATACATTTAAATCATAAGTATAGATTATAATTTAATTGCAATTATTCTTAATTACATAGAATTTTTTAATATATTATAAATAACTATCATGTGCAAATATGTTTGTATTTTAATAAAATAATAGATAATCAATGCAGCAATAGATATTTTTATACTTTTTATTTATTTATTTGGACAAAAAACAGTAAAAACTATACTGAACTTAATTATTTGGGGGGGGGGTGACACAATTAGCTTTGCCCGAGGTGACACCAACTGAAGCTATGCCACTCGACACTCGAGCTATGCCACTCGACTACCTCGACACAATTATACTGCTGTCACTCCTTTTTATAGTCTTCATTTAATTTCTGTTTTTTTCTTTCATTTAGTGGCATCTGTAACACTAAAAAATAACAATAATGAAAAATAACATAATCCTATTAATTTATTCGTAGTAATAAATTAGAGTTATGTTGTGTTTCCTATTCTCGATTTTCTGTGGTGAGTACTCTTGCACTGAGTCGAACATAAAAATACCGACCCGCAAGTTATTTAAATTTCACGTTATGTTGTACAAAAAATTCAACATTTCAATTCAAAATGTATAATTTCGTAATTAGGCAGTTAAATAAAATATCCTTTCTCTGTACTGAGGCAGTAACATTCCTTTTAGGGATGATTGGGTGCCTAGGCGACGAGGTTGCGTTGGTAACAGCTCGTTGCAACGTGGCTGCCTCTGTAGAACTTTCCACGTACAAAGCTCCAGGGCGCCCGCACAGGCCAACTGTTTTGTGTTACAGGCGTCGTAAAGATAGACACTGAAGGCTATTGGGTTTATCGCCCGTGCTTTTTGTACGCGAAAATAAAAAATAAAATTAAAAAGAACAGTCCACAGCAAAGTGTTTTTGTAGTTGAGCGAAGTGCAGTAACACATTTCGTACGTTTACAAAGGAATTTAAATATACGTTATATCATACGTGTGCCTTAAAGGACTTCAATTCTGCGAAAAGATATTAGTACTATACACAATGCATACTACTATAATCCATGTTACCGAGCATCGATGTTCAAAATGAAAAGATCGATGTTAATAATACGTCGGCCAAAAGCCATCGATGTTTTAAAGTTGGTTTAGCAATCTAGATCATTAAATTCTTACGCAACCAAAATTAGTTAGGCAATTGGCGTGATTATTAATTTATAATTAGTTTCAACTAATAATTACATTTATTCTGAAAACAAAGTTTAAAAAATGTACGCACATTGGGCAAAATTAAGCCTGAGCACCTACGGTCATATCACAGGGTCGGTGCTCATTTCATTGAAGGTTACGGGAAGAAAGAGGGAGGATCAACTACATCGCGTACGTTGATCACCTTTCCATAAGTAAAACACGAAGAAAGGCCTAGGAAATCCAGAGCATCACTTTTTTAATTGATTAGCCATTCCGGACGCGTCGACGGCTAGGTCATTAGTCCGTAAGTGTAGTGCACGTTTTGTCACAGGAGGTGGCACTCATCTTCCCCCGTTGGATGGCGAGATCTGGCGCCGACGTACCCGTCAGCATGTGTGATAGTGTAGTGCATGGTAGTGTGGCGTCGTCGTGGGAACCTTTCCAAGTTTCCAACGTTTTCCAACGTTTGCAAGCGAGTGGCATGCCTGAGCCGGTAGCTGTAGTGAATGGGCGCACCTGAGCTAAAAATAAAGAGGCGACCGACAGAATGTGATTGCTCCAGGAAACATCCCACGCAAACAGACTGTTGAGAAAGGTTAGTGCGAGTCTGGGACGATTGTGCAAGACCGCTGGAATTGGCTAACCATCGAGTCTGGGGACGCCGACAGCTCGACTCCGGGTGGGGGAAACGGGGGTATATAACGCGGGCGCTTTCTGCGCTCGCGGAGATTCAGATATATTCGTAGAGCTTGTTGTTAACCGAGAGGCTGGGTGGGATCTCTAATGCACTGCAGCACGTGGTTTCCGGTGCGGAGACCGGTTTTGGCGCCACGCGATGTAGGTACATGGATAACGGAGACTTAATGTCCAACTGCATCGCATCACGCGTTGTACCTGTTTTCAAACAGTGGCACTGGGTTGTAGGGCCTAGGAATGGTCGCGGAGTTTTCGCGGCTAAGGGGAAGAAAAAGGTTGCCGGGGTTTAATTAGTATTTGTAACATTTCTTTAATTGTTAAGTTCTTGTAAATAAATGTAAATATTGTTTTCTTCAACGCAGTGTCTGTGTCATTCATTCCAGTACGTCACAGTAGTGTAAGTGTGTGTAAATAAGGCGTGATGATAGGACAAGGAAGGTGGAGAGATCGCGCGCGATCCGTGGCCCGTTTGCTAGGGAACTGCTCCGACATTCGCCTGGTATTGATCGGAGAAACTACGGAAAACTACCGTTCAGAGCAGGGACGACCGTCGGGACTAGAATGCTATGACCACAAGGCAGAGGCGCTGCAGTGACATCAATTGAGCTACCTAAGCCAGAACATCACCTTGGGCGAGAAATAGTTTTGCCAATGAAAGTAGTATGAACAGTTTTTCTTTGGTTCGAACATTAAAACCGACAGCAGTTTTTTTTTCTTCAAATTTTAATGTGCACAAAATTGCGATAATGGGAAATATTTTGTTTACCAACAAAACATCGAAAACATAAAAATATTGAGAACAAAACATCAATTTAAAAAAAAACATCGGTTTCATTACATCGATGTTTTGAAACTACCGGCAACGATTTCGCATTGCTAGCGTGACCAATGTTTATTTGCAATTTGTTCAATTTACACAACAGTAGACAAGTTAGTTAACAATTTTAGGAGAACATGAGGGGAGAATACATCCAGTGATAATCCTCTTTGGCAGAACAAGAAATATTTAAATGTATTGAGCACGAGAGGGAAACTATTTTAACTAAATTTTGTAATTATCTAAATCTAGAGTCCATGTTCTTTTCAATCTTCTTCTGTCTTCACTATTATCAAGTATGTTTATTGCAAGGCGGTTTTGCTAATTCTCAAATCGATATAGAAGGCTGCTGCGAGGAATTTGATTACAATTGGGAATTTCTCCCTGTGTAAAGTGTATCATTGCTGACGTGTCATTGGCCATTAGTAACTCCATGGAGATCTCTGTGGAATTCTTAGGACAGAGATGCTTGCGTTTCTTCAAGTTTCTATTCCATATGACCGTATTGACTTAATGACTGATTTATTTAGATAATTATATTGTTGGAGAAGAAATACATCCATTACTTCAAAATATGGTTAAATGATTATTAATAGATTATTTTCCAGTAAGTTACTTTTTTATTACCACGAATTTTAGTGATTTTTTTAATTAAATATACCGGCGCGATCTGCTGTGGGGTAGCTAGGGTTCGATAAAGGAGTGACAGTGATTACTATCTCATCTTCACATCTGCTCTTGCCATGAAGGGCCTCTTGCAAATGAAATTTCCATTTTCAATTAGAAACTGCGTCGTAGTTTCAGTAGTTTCCTTATTAGTTTCCATTTCCAGTAAATATTGCATCAGTAGGCGTAGCTCCTTAAAACTCCAAGACGTTCTCGATGCAGCGTGGCTCGTTGGGAGACATGCCATTGCACGCGCGGTCGGTAATTCTTGTTGCGAAGCATCGCCTCCGGGCTGCCTAGCTTCGGCCGCACCGGAAGCGGCCGCCTCTAAAGCCGCCACCCTCTCCGCCTCCGCCCCGCCGCCTCCATTGCCACTTCCACTGCCGCCTCTGCTGCAACCATCGCCGCCCCCGACCCCTCCGCTCACCCAGCACATCTACCATCATTTCCACCGCCATCTCATCAACCGCTTTCCCTCGCCACCTCTTCCACTTCATCCCCGCCACCCCGTTCAGCCGCCTTGGTCTCCTTTTTCGCCATCCACTGCCCGTCGCCCTCTCCATTACTTCCGCCCTACACCTCCGTTGCGGCCGCCGTCGCCGCCGCACCCGCTCGGGCACCGCGTTATTTTAACGCAGTCGAAATGTACGCCCCCTTCCGCCACTCCCCGCCTCTCCCCGCAACTCCTCGCCCCGCCCCTCCACGGGCGCTGCGCGCGCGGCGGCGACAGCAGGCGTTCGGCACCGGGCCGTAATGGAACGGCGCGGGAGGCCCTGATGGGAAGCAGGCCTCTTTGCTGGGCATTCCTCGCGCGTGGATGGCTTAGGGAGATCGTTCCCGTACGGTTCCTTGCGGATATTAGACTTCTATGTACGACTTCGCTCCTCTAGATGGCCTAACTGTCCGCGATGGCTCGGTGACATCTCTGTTGCATCTCGAACATTATTGGTCCAGAGGTCCTAGGGTTCGAGTCCCGACAGTAGCGGAGTTTCGATACTAACGTTTTAGCTAGATCGAAATCAGTCGTTGGCTGAAGGAGAATTCTATCGGCCGGCTGCTATGATCGATAACTTGTCGTGATCGCTCGTATCAATGCCAGGCGAATGTCGGAGCAGTATCCTAACATACTGGCCACGGACCGCGCGCAATATTTCCTTCCTCGTCCTTTCCTTTCTCCTTATACATACACACACATCGACTACACTACCGTGCACATGGAGAGCTTCGGTTATGTCCCGGCTGGGGAGGTGCTCCGCTGGGAGAGATATCTCGAGGTGGAAATCATGCAAGCTCATGTGTACCATTAATAGGTGGGCGCTGGATCTCGTGTTCCAAAAGGAGGGGGCGCTATTTCTCGGGATATAACTAGTACTACACTCGAGGGTTTAATGATCTAAGTAATGGACACGCCCGGAAACTATGAATACTCAGCCAGTCAGATGACTGAAATAACCTCGTGCAATATAATTAGTTGACGATACAGGTTTTTCGAAAAAGTACTCTATTTACGAAAACTGCGTCCATAGTTCTTTGATATATTGCTCTGTACATCAAACCTGATAATAATTAAATTATATCAGCCACAACTGATTTTGATTACTTTATACATTACTTTTATTACTTATTATTTTAATATCAGAATTGTAATTTGTTATACATTACTTGATGTGTTCTTTCTCATTTCATGGTAGACATCTTCACTCTAACGCATGTCGTTGTAAATCATAAATATGTAGTAGAACAACGAAAATCAAAGTTCCAAGACGTTATTAACAAGGTAATTGGCAATTCCTATTGCAGAGACTTCTCTCTACAATAGTTCGAAGTGCGTTTGTTAATGATGATACCCCCTTCTCATTCTTCGTCTATCTAGTAGCATCGTCATCTTGATATGTGCCCAAATCCATTGCCATTATTCAACACGTGCCGCACGAATTGACTACAAAGGCGAACTTCGTGGATACCTCCGGACCGTCTCGCCGTGATTCATGCCTTCCTCGTGGCCATAAGCAACGCCTGCGCAGCCTGCTTGGCGATTCCGAAGTGCGACTCCACGAATTGTGAGGCGCCCGCGCCGCCCCTCGCGTGCGCGGAGGGGAGGGGGAGGGCGTGCACAGTTGTCGTGCGTGGTGGTCCGTGAGCACGCCGCGGAGCGTGATGCCACGCTCGGACTCGGCTATTCGACAATATGCCCCCTTCCCTCGGCGTATCCTCCCTCCACGCACGCGATTGATTTGGATTGATTTTTGGGTCGATGTTCGCAGTAAGGTGTT
>JAHLJT010006998.1:0-12129 GCA_031308135.1 Acheta domesticus
GAGGTGATTCAATTTCACAATAATAATATAATTAATTTTTACGCATCCAAAGGCTTTTTACTAAACAAATGCGATTTTCAATATTATTTTAAACAGAGAAAGAATTGTTATTTTTAAATAAAATCTTTTTAACAGAATTTCATTCTGTCTTTTTGTACGGTCGGCACTTAACAGAATATAACAATAATTTTGGTACAGGAGGAACTGAAGAGTACTACAAACGTCAAAATTAGGAGTTACATTTTCCTTCTCAGAGCAAAACTTCCTTTCCATTCCGGGCCCTGGGGCTTTCAAAGATGAACAGCGTTTAAAAACAATTGAGTTCGCCCAGAGCCGCAGGGGTGTTCATCATGCTGAACTGTCTGCCCGAGCAGCGCTCGCACGAAAGGTAATAATTAAGCAGAGGGCCTTAGTTATAAAGCCGGAAATAACGGCGCACGCCTGGTATTTCCGGCGGTGCAAGGCGGAGTCCGGAGCCCGCGCCCCGCCGGAGCCCGTGCCTGGCTGCCCGCCGCCGCCGCCGCCACAGCCTCAGGCGCTCGCGCTGCATAATTGAAAGAGCGGTGCCTGGCGCCCCCACCGCCTGTCTACCCACCCTCTTCCCACCCACACAGCCCGCCCTCCTGTCCACCCGTCCTCACGCCTTCCCGTCCGTCCATCCGTGAGCCCGCCTACTCGTCTGCCCGTCCTGTCCGCTCACCCACACACCCAACCATCCACCCACCAGCACGACCGCCCTCGCCCCACCGAAACAACCTGCCCCCGACCGACCGACCGACCGAACGAACGTCCACCCGTCCATCCATCCATGCGCCTGCCCGCCTGCCCGACCAGTCTGGCCACCCGTTTGCCTGCCCACGCTTTCCCTCACTGGCGGTCGCCCCTCAGACCTGCCGCACGACCTGCCCGCACACCCATCCACTCGCATCCATCCACCTGTCCTTCCGTCCGTCCCCCTGCCTTCCACCTTCCTCCCTCCATTCTCGCGACCTGACTCTCACTCACGGGTTCTGATCTGCCACGCCATCTGCAAAACCGACGCCGGACGCCCCACTTACAGCCCACGTCCCCCGAGCGGGCCACAAATTGTTGTCACAGTTGCGCTCTCTTCTCATCTTTCTGTCTCTTCTCTACCCAACTCTCTCTCTTTCTAACTCCCTCTCACTTTATCTATCTATATATCTCTATCTTCCTCTATTTCCTTCTATATCTCTATCTATACTTCTATCTATCTATATCGTCTCTCTATTTATCTATATCTCTGTTTTTTTGTGACAGGGTGAGGGTGAGTGAGTGTGTGTGTGTGTGATTATGTGTATGACTGTGTGTCAGTGTGTGTATGAGCGCGCGCGGAGGGGGGGCGAACGAGTGAGTACCTTATGTGCCGAAATTGAACACCTTCAGGATTTCTCTCGGACTGGAACCTTGGAAACGTCCACTTAAGTGGCCACCTAATGTATAGTATAACGAAAGAGGAATTACTGAAGAAGGTCACTCTGAGTCTTATCACTTATAATCATAAAATTAATGAAAATGAGACCTTTGCAATTTTTATGACCGCACATTGCTCAATGCGCACAAAAAATTAAGAAACAGCTTTTAACTATTTTTTTCGAAAAAAGTTAAAAGTCCTAGGGTTTTCAGAAAGTATCCCTAAAATTAAATATCAAATTTGCCAAATCTTGAGATTCGGGTGGGTCCATTTTCGACAAAACCCAGAGGCGTTTTCTGATGTTTAGAGGCATGCACACCGGATGTGCGGACGGACAACGACGGTTGAAACTATTGGTGCTATGACAGAAAATATTTTCTCATATTATTTGTGACGATATTATAACACATTTTCCCGCAAATACGTTTCCAGCGCAAAAATATTTGCCTGAGATTTACCCTTTCAGACTGAGCTTCAAGCACAGTCTGAAATTTCACGACCAGATATGCCCTTGTGACGTCGTGGCAACGTTTCCAAACGAGCGGCATACCTGAGCCGAAAGCTGTAGTGAAAGGGCGCACATGAAAGCTGTAGTGAAAGGGCGCTAAAAAATAAAGGGACGACCGACAGGATGTGACTGCTCCAGGAAATATCCCACGCAAACAAAGTTCTAAGAAAGGTTAGTGGAGAATCTGGGACGATTGTGCAAGACCCCTGAAATTGGCTAGCCATCGAGCCTGGGGACGCCGACAGCATGTCGCCGGGTGGGGGAGACGGGGTGTATATATAGGCGGGCGCTTTCTGTGCTCGCGGAGATTCACATACATTCGT
Organism: Acheta domesticus; assembly: GCA_031308135.1. Lineage (NCBI taxonomy): Eukaryota > Metazoa > Arthropoda > Insecta > Orthoptera > Gryllidae > Acheta > Acheta domesticus. Next base: position 2,264 of record JAHLJT010006998.1, read on the forward strand.
AGAGCTTGTTGTTAGGCGAGAGGGCTGAGTGGGATCTCCGTTGCACTCCAGCACGTGGTTTTTCTGGGCGGAGACCGGTTTTCGTGCTAGGCGATGTAGGTACGTGGATACCATGGACTTAACGTCCGATTGCATCACATCATGCGGTGTACCTTGTTTTCGAACAGTGGCACTGGGCTGTAAGAGCATAGGGACAGTCGTGGGGTTTTAGCGGCTAAGGGGAAGAAGGGGGAGGTTCCGGGGTTTAATTAGTATTTGAAAAATTTCTTTAATTATTAAGTTCGTGTAAATAAATGTAAATTTTGTTAACTTCAACACAGTGTCTGTACCATTGACTCCAGTACGTCATACCCTACAACAGCAAGAACTCGACACATCAAAAAGAAGTTAATCTCTTTCAATATTCTAAATTTAAAGTAATTTATATAGTATAAAAAGTAAAGTTGAACATTTTCATATTATTAACGCAAACTTTGCAAATAAAAGAACATTTGGAAGCGTTATTGTAGGAATCTTGCCGTCGTATATTTTGGTATCGTTTACTCTAAATTGCTCGAAAAATATAAATATTTTCAAACATTTATACCCAAAAAGTCTGAAAAATATAATTTAGAAAACAGATTATTTATTAAGAAGTTTCTCTCTATGTTAAGGCGGCGATATAGCTCCTTTTTCAGGGTTCAAAGTTCCGATTTCAGATTTAGGTTATTGTTCGGGAGAGCGCATCAGTTGATTTTGGCGAGACGAACGGGTATGGTCACTCGCTCGATCTCTGAAAAGACACAGTGTACCCCTCTTATTAGAAGATAATATAAAGAAATAAGCAATCAGAGAATAAATCGTTCAACCTTTTACCTCAGTCTCACATGAAAAGCAGAGCCTTCTTTTAATCTGTATTCCACAAAAATTTACTCATGCATTTCCCGCGGAAAAATGATTGCTCTTTGAAAATGTTTTCATAGAAGGCTACAAGTTATGCCAATCTTGCTAAGTTGAACTGTTCTCATGGATCGTTAATGCGAGCGCACTGAAGCTCGTTCACTGGGCGGAGCGACTACTTTGAAAAAACTTGTTTTGCCGTCTGAATTTGTGTTTTCAATGCTGGTCATTGGTTTAAAAAAACAAACGGAAATCTGGTGTGTCTAAGTAAATTTCTCTGTGCTAGTGCTTGGGAGCGGAGTCTGGCCGTTGCTGCTCTCTTGCGACGAGAGATGGAACTATTACGAAAAACCTCTGGGTTGAGTGCTGTTGTGACTAACAAAGAAATCGTTATATTTCCACGCTTTTTCCCGCCAAGCACGCGGATTTGGAGGGAATTTTTTATAAGTCCGACGCGGTACGTTCAAAATGCAAATTCTGAGCTAGTAATAAGGGCCAAAGATTGTTATAAAAAACCAATCTCCCCGCCACGGGCGCCAAATATGAATACATTCCGATATGTATGGTGCCAACACTCTACAATAATGTCATTTCTAAAACAAGTAAGAGGCAAGGTGTGAAAGTTCCAGTTCCACTGTGTCATAATCTTTGACACGACACAAACATAACACATAACATGACACAAGCAAATGTTATCTTACTTTAAATTGTACTCAAACGGCTGGTGTCAACCAAATACTTTTTTCGAGGCATGTAAAATGGGGACCGGAAGGGGAATATGAGTTAAGCCCATATGTAAAATGAGGATCGACCCAGAGAAGGGTATACGTAAAATGAAGACCGACTATCTGGTCTTCCAGGTAGAAGTGAAAGGTGACCACTTGGCGTAGCATAGTGGAGGCCGCAGGGGCGGCCGGCTCCAGGCAGCAAAAATTTCACAATAAATAATAATATAATATGCATATTTAGGCCGTGATTAAGGGGAATAATAATAGTATTAATAATAATAATAACAATAATAATAATATATTGTAAAAGTTTGAACCATCTCATATTTTTGTCGCACCTACGATTCGGACCGATTGAAATGAGCAAAGAATCTTTCATTACTTACTCTGTGACGAATTCTTATAACATTAATGTATTATAATGAAATGCTGATAATTATAGCGACTGGCAACAGTCTGTACTGAGATGTTGGGATTCCCTTCAGCGAGAATGACTCCTTTCATATGAAGCATAGTGTTCAATATTGTATAATAACACCTGCAAATTAGATTACAGTACGGAAAAGACCCTTCAGTGAAGTCCGTGACTGACGCTTCGACAATTTCAAGAAAGTTTTTATTTATGAACCGTCAATCATCGAATTCACATTAACTTATTCGAATATATGTATGCGTTTCCAAACTGATTTTAGTGGCTCATGAGTACTTGTAGTGACTATTAAATTATTGAAACTTTGTTGAAAAATTATTTGTTCGTGTACGTATATTCGACTACGTGAGTATTAAATTTTTTATTTAATAGAATTATTAAAATATAGACGAATAAAGATGAAGTTAAAGATGGAAGTTTTGTTTTTAATTCTAACATTAATATTATTTTCAATAAAAATATAAATGGTATCGGTATCGTTTTAATTCTAATTGGAAATTGGTGTTTTATTTCCAATTCGCTAACAACTGAATCTTGTCGTTCGTCAAGGTACAATCATGAGCAGGAAGCTGAATATTTGATGACCTAAAGCATCGCCAAAAAAATCAATAAACTGCTCTTAAAAATGTCATAGAAAACGCCCTAAAAAGCAAAGAAAAATGACATAAAAATGTGATCAAAATCAGTTCCCATGAAAAAATCAAGCTGTTGGATACGTTACTGATGTAATCCAGGCGTCTTCTGCAGTTCAAATGAACTCAACTTTTAAACTATTGGATTGCACTCTACTTTACCAGGATATTTGTCCTTAGCTATTCCGAAATCGGCAGATCTGCCAATGGACTTGCCACATTCTTCTGCCAGCTGCCATCTATCGCAGCCGAAAGTACACTTTTTTTTACATTTTCTTAATTTTTCTCTTTACTAATAGAGGAACGGAAATAATTATTCTAAGAACACCAAAGCATAGTAAAACTTTGTCCTAAATGTCAATTTTCTTTGAAAAATTTGGAGCTATTTTTAAGAAAATGGCGTTTCCGCGCTACTGTAAAATTCAAAATTTGAATCTCTTTTCACAGAAAACGTTTGAATATTCGAAAAACTTCATTGAAAGTCATTTGAAGCTCTTTAACACTCACAAATAAAACAATGTTTACAAATTAGTGGAAATAAGTGGCATATTAACGGTGTTAAGATCTTAAAAAATACATTTGTCTAATTTTTTAAAAAAAAGGAAAAGAAAAAAGACGTAAAAATGAACTTTACGTCATATCAAAGAGTGCAATTTGCACTATCCGTCTGAAATGTTTGAAGAAAACATTAAATAAATGTTGTAGAGATGCATACGTTTAGGTGAAAAAGGAAATTAAATCAAAATTACTGAATGTAAAACTTCGAAGTTAAGAGTAGCTACGGGATCATTGTAAACATAACCTACAAAACACTAGTTAGACAATATTGTCACCTTGTAAGGCAGTTATGAATCAAATTATTGAAATGCTCATTTCGTTAATAATGAACTAGGAAGTTAACTTACAAATTGCAATCAGTCTTCAATAAGCATCAAAAACATGCAGTGCTGTCATCTTTGATAGGCGAAATCGGGTGCGAAAAACCTCTTCATTAAACTCTTCAAACTATTCGGACCGTTCGCGTATTCTTCTCGGCCTAACGAGAAGACTTCTCAAAGCTCTTCGTTTTCAAAATTGTAGCAGCGATCACAGCAAAAGCACCACTCCACAATACACTCGCTATTTGGACTCTTTTTGGCGGCGTAAAGCACGCTTTACGCCGCCAAAAAGAGTCCAAATAGCGAGTGTATTGTGGAGTGGTGCTTTTGCTGTGATCGCTGCTACAATTTTGAAAACGAGAGCTTTGAGAAGTCTTCTCGTAGGCCGAGAAGAATACGCGAACGGTCCCGAATAGTTTGAAGAGTTTAATGAAAGAGGTTTTTCGCACCCGATTTCGCCTATACAAAGATGACAGCACTGCATGTTTTGATGCTTATTGAAGACTGATTGCAATTTGTAAGTTAACTTCCTAGTTCATTATTAACGAAAATGAGCATTTCAATAATTTGATTCATAACTGCCTTACAAGTGACAATATTGTCTAACTAGTGTTTTGTAGGGTTATGTTTACATGATCCCGTAGCTACTCTTAACTTCGAAGTTTTACATTCAGTAATTTTGATTTAATTTCCTTTTTCACCTAAACGTATGCATCTCTACAACTTTATTTAATGTTTTCTTCAAACATTTCAGACGGATAGTGCAAATTGCACTCTTTGATATGACGTAAAGTTCATTTTACGTCTTTTTTCTTTTCTTTTTTTAAAAAATTAGACAAATGTATTTTTTAAGATCTTAACACCGTTAATATGCCCTTTTCCACTAATTTGTAAACATTGTTTTATTTGTGAGTTAAAGAGCTTCAAATGACTTTCAATGAAGTTTTCGAATATTCAAAACGTTTCTGTGAAAAAGAGATTCAAATTTGAATTTTACAGTAGCGCGGAAACGCCATTTTCTTAAAAATAGCTCCAAATTTTTCAAAGAAAATTGACATTTAGGACAAAGTTTTACTATGCTTTGGTGTTCTTAGAATAATATTTCCGTTCCTCTATTAGTAAAGAGAAAAATTAAGAAAATGTAAAAAAAAAGTGTACTTTCGGCTGCGATAGATGGCAGCTGGCAGAAGAATGTGGCAAGTCCATTGGCAGATCTGCCGATTTCGGAATAGCTAAGGACAAATATCCTGTAAAGTAGAGTGCAATCCAATAGTTTAAAAGTTGAGTTCATTTGAACTGCAGAAGAAGCCTGGATTACATCAGTAACGTATCCACAGCTTGATTTTTTCATGGGAACCTGATTTTGATCACATTTTTATGTCATTTTCTTTGCTTTTAGGGCGTTTCTATGACATATTTTAAGAGCAGTTTATTGATATTTTGGCGATGCTTTAGGTCATCAAAATCAGCTTCCTGCTCATGATTGTACCTTGACGAACGACAAGATTCAGTTGTTAGCGGAATTGGAAATAAAACACCAATTTCCAATTAGAATTAAAACGATACCGATACCATTTATATTTTTATTGAAATAATATAATTGTTAGAATTAAAAACAAAACTTCCATCTTTAACTTCATCTTTATTCGTCTATATTTTAATAATTCTATTAAATAAAAAATTTAATACTCACGTAGTCGAATATACGTACACGAACAAAATAATTTTTCACAAAGTTCAATAATTTAATAGTCACTACAAGTACTCATGAGCACTAAATCAGTTTGGAAACGCATACATATATTCGAATAAGTTATGTGAATTCGATGATTGACGGTTCATAAATAAAAACTTTCTTGAAAATTGTCGAAGCGTCAGTCCACGGACTTCACTGAAGGGGTCTTTTCCGTACTGTAATCTAATTTGCAGGTGTTATTATACAATATTGAACACTATGCTTCATATGAAAGGAGTCATTCTCGCTGAAGGGAATCCCAACATCTCAGTACAGACTGTTGCCAGTCGCTATAATTATCAGCATTTCATTATAATACATTAATTTATAAGAATTCGTCACAGAGTAAGTATGAAAGATTCTTTGCTCATTTCAATCGGTCCGAATCGTAGGTGCGACAAAAATATGAGATGGTTCAAACTTTTACAATATATTATTATTATTGTTATTATTATTATTAATACTATTATTATTCCCCTTAATCACGGCTAAATATGCATTATTATTATTATTTATTGTGAAATTTTGTGCTGCCTGGAGCCGGCCGCCCCTGCGGCCTCCACTATGCTACGCAGTGGTCACCTTTCACTTCTACCTGGAAGACCAGATAGTCGGTCTTCATTTTACGTATACCCTTCTCTGGGTCGATCCTCATTTTACATATGGGACTTAACTCATATTCCCCTTCCGGTCCCCATTTTACATGCCTCGAAAAAAAGTATTTGGTGACACCAGCCGTTTGAGTACAATTTAAAGTAAGATAACATTTGCTTGTGTCATGTTATGTGTTATGTTTGTGTCCGTGTCAAAGATTATGACACAGTGGAACTGGAACTTTCACACCTTGCCTCTTACTTGTTTTAGAAATGACATTATTGTAGAGTGTTGGCACATACATATCGGAATGTATTCATATTTGGCGCCGTGGCGGGAGATTGGTTTTTTATAACAATCTTTGGCCCTTTATTACTAGCTCAGAATTTGCATTTTGAACGTACCAGCGTCGGACTTATAAAAATTCCCTCCAAATCCGCGTGCTGGCGGGAAAAAGCGTGGAAATATACGATTTCTTGTTAGTCACAACAGCACTCAACCCAGAGGTTTTTCGTAATAGTTCCATCTCTCGTCGCAAGAGAGCAGCAACGGCCAGACTCCGCTCCCAAGCACTAGCACAGAGAAATTTACTTAGACACACCAGATTTCCGCTTGTTTTTTAAACCAATGACAGCATTGAAAACACAAATTCAGACGGCAAAACAAGTTTTTCAAAGTAGTCGCTCCGCCCAGTGAACGAGCATTCAGTGCGCTCGCATTAACGATCCATGAGAACAGTTCAACTTAGCAAGATTGGCATAACTTGTAGCCTTCTATGAAACATTTTCAAAGAGCAATCATTTTTCCGCGGGAAATGCATGAGTAAATTTTGTGGAATACAGATTAAAAGAAGGCTCTGCTTTTCATGTGAGACTGAGGTAAAAGGTTGAACGATTTATTCTCTGATTGCTTATTTCTGTATATTATCTTCTAATAAGAGGGGTACACTGTGTCTTTTCAGAGATCGAGCGAGGTGACCATACCCGTTCGTCTCGCCAAAATCAACTGATGCGCTCTCCCGAACAATAACCTAAATCTGAAATCGGAACTTTGAAACCCTGAAAAAGGGAGCTATATCGCCGCCTTAACATAGAGAGAAACTTCTTAATAAATAATCTGTTTTCTAAATTATATTTTCAGACTTTTTGGGTATAAATGTTTGAAAATATTTATATTTTTCGAGCAATTTAGAGTAAAACGATACCAAAATATACGCCGGCAAGATATCCTACAATAACGCTTTCCAAATGTTCTTTTATTTGCAAAGTTTTGCTTAATAATATGAAAATGTTCAACTTTACTTTATACTATATAAATTACTTTAAATTTAGAATATTGAAAGAGATTAACTTCTTTTTGATGTGTCGAGTTCTTGCTGTTGTAGGGTATGACGTACTGGAGTCAATGGTACAGACACTGTGTTGAAGTTAACAAAATTTACATTTATTTACACGAACTTAATAATTAAAGAAATTTTTTCAAATACTAATTAAACCCCGGAACCTCCCCCTTCTTCCCCTTAGCCGCTAAAACCCCACGACTGTCCCTATGCTCTTACAGCCCAGTGCCACTGTTCGAAAACAGGTACACCGCATGATGTGATGCAATCGGACGTTAAGTCCCATGGTATCCACGTACCTACAATCGCCTAGCACGAAAACCGGTCTCCGCCCAGAAAACCACGTGCTGGAGTGCAACGGAGATCCCTACTCAGCCTCTCGCCTAACAACAAGCTCTACGAATGTATGTGAATCTCCGCGAGCACAGAAAGCGCCCGCCTTATATACACCCCGTCCTCCCCACCCGGCGACATGCTGTCGGCGTCCCAGGCTCGATGGCTAGCCAATTTCAGGGGTCTTGCACAATCGTCCCAGATTCTCCACTAACCTTTCTTAGAACTTTGTTTGCGTGGGATATTTCCTGGAGCAGTCACTATCCTGTCGGTCGTCCCTTTATTTTTAGCGCCCTTTCACTACAGCTTTCATGTGCGCCCTTTCACTACAGCTTTCGGCTCAGGTATGCCGCTCGTTTGGAAACGTTGCCACGACGTCACAAGGGCATATCTGGTCGTGAAATTTCAGACTGTGCTTGAAGCTCAGTCTGAAAGGGTAAATCTCAGGCAATATTTTTGCGGCTGGAAAACGTATTTGCGGGAAAATGTGTTATAATATCGTCACAAATAATATGAGAAAATATTTTCTGTCATAGCACCAATAGTTTCAACCGTCGTTGTCCGTCCGCACATCCGTGTGCATGCCTCTAAACATCAGAAACGCCTCTGGGTTTTGTCGAAAATGGACCCACCCGAATCTCAAGATTTTGGCAAATTTGATATTTAATTTTTAGGGATACTTTCTGAAAACCCTAGGCACTTTTAACTTTTTTCGAAAAAAATAGTTAAAAAGCTGTTTCTTAATTTTTTGTGCGCATTGAGCAATGTGCGGTCATAAAAATTGCAAAGGTCTCATTTTCATTAATTTTATGATTATAAGTGATAAGACTTCAGAGTGACCTTCTTCAGTAATTCCTCTTTCGTTATACTATACATTAGGTGCCACTTAAGTGGACGTTTCCAAGGTTCCAGTCCGAGAGAAATCCTGAAGGTGTTCAATTTCGGCACATAAGGTACTCACTCGTTCGCCCCCCTCCGCGCGCGCTCATACACACACTGACACACAGTCATACACATAATCACACACACACACACTCACTCACCTCACCCTGTCACAAAAAAACAGAGATATAGATAAATAGAGAGACCGATATAGATAGATAGAAGTATAGATAGAGATATAGAAGGAAATAGAGGAAGATAGAGATATATAGATAGATAAAGTGAGAGAGTTAGAAAGAGAGAGAGTTGGGTAGAGAAGAGACAGAAAGATGAGAAGAGAGCGCAACTGTGACAACAATTTGTGGCCCGCTCGGGGGACGTGGGCTGTAAGTGGGGCGTCCGGCGTCGGTTTGCAGATGGCGTGGCAGATCAGAACCCGTGAGTGAGAGTCAGGTCGCGAGAATGGAGGGAGGAAGGTGGAAGGCAGGGGGACGGACGGAAGGACAGGTGGATGGATGCGAGTGGATGGGTGTGCGGGCAGGTCGTGCGGCAGGTCTGAGGGGCGACCCGCCAGTGAGGGAAAGCGTGGCAGGCAAACGGGTGGCCAGACGGTCGGGGCAGGCGGGCAGGCGCATGGATGGATGGACGGGTGGACGGTCGTTCGGAGTCGGTCGGTCGGTCGGGGGCAGGTTGTTTCGGTGGGGCGAGGGCGGTCGTGCTGGTGGGTGGATGGTTGGGTGTGTGGGTGAGCGGACAGACGGGCAGACGAGTAGGCGGGCTCACGGATGGACGGACGGGAAGGCGTGAGGACGGGTGGACAGGAGGGCGGGCTGTGTGGGTGGGAAGAGGGTGGGTAGACAGGCGGTGGGGGCGCCAGGCACCGCCTTTCAATTATGCAGCGCGAGCGCCTGAGGCTGTGGCGGCGGCGGCGGCGGGCAGCCAGGCACGGGCTCCGGCGGGGCGCGGGCTCCGACTCCGCCTTGCACCGCCGGAAATAACCAGGCGTGCGCCGTTATTTCCGGCTTTATAACTAAGGCCCTCTGCTTAATTATTACCTTTCGTGCGAGCGCTGCTCGGGCAGACAGTTCAGCATGATGAACACCCCTGCGGCTCTGGGCGAACTCATTGTTTTAAACGCTGTTCATCTTTGAAAGCCCCAGGGCCCGGAATGGAAAGGAAGTTTGCTCTGAGAAGGAAAATGTAACTCCTAATTTTGACGTTTGTAGTACTCTTCAGTTCCTCCTGTAACCAAAATTATTGTTATATTCTGTTAAGTGCCGACCGTACAAAAAGACAGAATGAAATTCTGTTAAAAAGATTTTATTTAAAAATAACAATTCTTTCTCTGTTTAAAATAATATTGAAAATCGCATTGTTTAGTAAAAGCCTTTGGATGCGTAAAAATTAATTATATATTATTGTGAATTGAATCACCC